>OZ024887.1:42417817-42705317 GCA_964017195.1 Siderastrea radians | reverse complement strand
GCAGTCTTGTGGAGTGTCAGACGTATCATAGCCAGAAATTTCGGACAACATGGCTGCCAACATGGCGGCAAGCATGCGCAAAGCACGCAAACACGGATTAAATATGGCGGCAGAACGTAAAGGGAATGAGGGAGCAATTTTAAACTTTCCTAATTTTTGTTGTTGTCGCTCAAATTGCGACTTTCCCCAGCTTTAAAATTGATAAAGCAATGTTCGAACTACATTTTTATCGAACAAAAAATGAAGGAAATATTATTCTAGCCACTGCCTTTTTTGATCGAAATATCACTAGAAACGGACACAATATCCTCTTAAAACAGCGCTTACCTTTATGCTTTTCTTAGTGCACGGAGAGAAAATCCTTGCTGCGACATGTTTCCCCATCTTCCCATCCAAAAGATACGATGTTAAGCTCGCAAAACAAATGTTTTTCTCGCGAAAATACACCAGCTAAGGCACTGCCTTTTTGAGACGAAGATCAGGCTTTTTTGTAAGTACGACATTGAGGAAATGGAGCCATTAGTGAGGTAAAAATGCTCCTGAAACGGTTTGTTTTCCTTCTACTGAGAAGCTCCTTGGCAGCCATTTTGTTTCTTTCTCATACATAACTTACTTACCTACTAACATAAAGAAACCGCTGAATATGGGCACCGACTGGATTTCGAAAAAAAGCGGGAAGGAATTGCGAGGGAAAAATTCATATGTGCATGGTGCATGCTATGTCTGAACTGATATAACACCAATTTAATCAAATCTGCAAGTGAACTGTAGCCTTTCCATCGAATAAGATATTCTTTCTGAAAAGGATTACAGTTGCAGATAAATAGAGCGTACGCTCAGAGCAGAGACAAATATTATATTTTGTCATTCAGGCGACATCGAACAGTTATCAACAAACCGATTAAGAACAAAATCGCAATATTTGCCTTTTTGTTTTTTCATCCTACGATGACTAAATACCCTTTTGGCTATTTCCGCTGGCCGATTCTTCAAAAGATCTGCATTGCTCACATAATTTAAGTCCTTGTAAAAGCTACTTACTCTTTCATTCGCTCTGGCCGCCATTTTGATTATGCGCCCGCGGTGCAAGCCGCTTGCCGTCACGAATTTCTGGCTATGTTGGGGACTTTATTTGCCGGCAGTTGGCAATTTTCACAAGCACCGGTGACTGACGACTCAGTAGATGAAGTACTTGTTAGCTCACTCTCATTTAAGGAAGTACTTACGACATAAACAGGTGTACTTGTAGGTCTTTTAATATACACACGGTTTAGTAATAATAAAACTTACCTGAATATAAGGCGTCCTAATTCAAAATTTTCGCATTTTGTGGCTTTTACATCCAGACTAAATGGTCGTTACTGCCTCGACGGTTTTATATGTAATTTAAGTAATTTAACAAGTAACGAAACTAAAAATTGTGAGGTAATAACTTTGTAACTAAGCGCACCAAACAGGTTAATGCACATCTGTGGCGTCCCCGTTCCGTCAAAAAAGCCTTGGATACCCGGGCAATGCAATCATCACGCGGTAAAATTTGCACGTGCAGCAACACTTTGCTAGCGGCGACAACACGCCGACAAGACAAGTCATTTCACAACACGCTGGCAGTCAAATTTCATTGGAGAATCTTTATTTATGAAAGTGTTTACGGATATTAACTACAGAAACCAAAGGGAAATCTTTTCAAAAGCCATTTGAATTATGAAGCGACTGAAACTGCAATTTTGCCGTGTTCAAAAAATCCAGTCACTGTCCAGTGAATAATCTTAACTTTGATTTTTTGCGGCGAGTTCGACGACTGGATAAAACTATGAATGGAAAAACAATGGTAATAATTTAGTTTACATACCTGTTTCAGTTTCCGGTCTTGATCTTTTATTAAAATATGCTAAAATACTGCCGCCTCCCGTTCGTTTACGGCTGGGTTCCATCGTCGAAGCACATGTCCCGGAACTGAAGAGCGAATGTGATCGAGGCAAGAATTGACCCCAGTCCCTCTCCTCTGTTTAATCAACATGGCTGACTACGCAACTAAACCATCGCGCGTTGAAATCGTTAATACCGTGACCTTTCAGAAATGTACTAATACAGTGACAGAAAAAATGGACACAGCAAAGAAAACGTTTGCTTTTTATTCCATATTTCCTATTTAACGGGTGAGAAATTGTGTGACTCAAGAAACTCAAGGGACTCAAAAGAAATTTAATGTTAGAAAGTAGGCGGCTATGATTTGGGAAGTAGGCGGCGAAATTCGCCGGCTGCCGGCTTCTATTGAAACCCCTGTATTCCCTACGTTACCACTGATAAGTTGCATAAACTGAAAAAATCACCCTTCATGAAGCTGGATCATGGGCGGGTAAATCTACCCTACAGGTTTCAAGTTTATCTAAATCTTCGATTTTTATCATTTGTATTATTTTCGAGCAGTTATTGGGTAAAGCACAGATCAAGACACAACCAACGACAGTATTGTATATGAAGCTAGAAACTCACCAAGAGCAGCCCTGAATAGAAACGATTCTCCATCTCTACAGAACACATCCCACACACGCGAGGCTATATCCAATGGTAACGACTTGCTAAACAGGGTGAATGTCCTGGAAGTTTAAACACAATTACGTAGGCGTGGTGTTATATAACACACATTTATTGCACACAATGACTCAGGTAATGTAATTTTACTTCAAGGCGTTTCGAGTCTTCGTGCCCATGCCTAACCTTTTCAACTGGCCTTAAAACAGTCGTTTCCTTGTCAGATCAACGTGAAATCTGCAACAGTTATTGACTCTGGATTGGCACGATCTAATTTTTGATGAAATCGATGTTGCCATAACAACGTTAAACAAAAAAGAAATTGAAAGTTTGAAAAACCCTTCAATTTTGGGCAGTTCAGATTTCACTTACAAAAGCCTATACTAATTTTAAAGTCTATAGGTAAAATCCTACAATGTGATGAATCAAATGAAAGCTAAATGTATGAAGTAGCACTTTCCAGTCGTACTGATTGTTAAGCTGTACAAGGTGGTTCTAACTTTTGAGTCTGTGGATGAAATCCTAAAGTATGACCACTCATGTGAAAGCTACTGATCAGTACTTTCCTGTGACCAGTACTGTCTGTTGTGCTGTACAAGGTGGTTCTAACTTTTCACTATGTGAACAGGAATCCTAAAGTGTGACCATTCAAATGAAACCTAATGGTGCCTTTGATTTTCACCCTTAGCCAGGTAACAGGGTCAAACACAATAACAAATAGTTCTTACCAATCAATAAGGTACATGTCTGGTGTGAAGTTCTCTTCAATAAAATGTGCATGAAGTATGGGCACAAACTCTTCAAGGAACATTTCAAAGGCCGCAAAGTATGCGATCATCTAAAAAGACAATAAATTTATGATTTCCTTGAGTTATCTGACAATGACCGTCAGTTCATTGTAATTATGATGCCAAATTACTATTGTGAAGCAAAAAGCTGTAAAAAATCTAACGCTTCTCAGTTAGTCTGCAGCAAAAATGCAAATCTAATTGCCTCTATCAGTCTGGTCTATTCGCAGACAGTGAATATATTTCAGTACACCTTGAACTCACAAACAGACCGTCTCCTAGCTACCTTTATAGTTCCCAAGGTCACGGTTCGAACCTCGTTCAAGCCTGAGTTTTGTCACGTCTCCTTTCCACTACTACTTTGCATACATAACTGTTATTAAAAACCAAAGACCTGTCTACTAAAATGATTAGACAACTCACATTTTCTGAGGCATAGTAAACTTGGCTGTGTTGCAATGGCTAAAACCTTGGTTAAGTAGTCCACTATTGAAGAGGTACATGTACTTACCATGGGATGATCGACTCTGAAGAATGCTAACTGACAGGGTTTGTTGAGGAGATTTGCAAAACAGATAAATGCATCAGAAGGATCCATGTTTAGTAACAACACTGCAGCAAGAAATGACATTCCTTGGACCTGAAAAATAACAGGGTAACGAAATGAGTGAGTGAACATACACAAAATGTGACACAACACTACTCACACATTACTTACTGCTTACAGTGGAATTCAAGTTGCTGAAAAATTTCCGATTTTATTGTGCAGTCAGGTTTAGACTCAGGCAGGATTCTATTACAGAGGAATTCTGCCCTACAACTACGCTGTTCATGGGACCATCTTTTTTGACCTGAATTATATGGTAGACACCTCAACTATCTGGACTTTAGTGGGACCACCGGAAATAGTCTGAATAATATAGTCTGGATACTAGAGAAGAATGAAAATTTTCTTGTGATAAGCGAGGAATCAAGGTAGTTAATTTCAGAGGAAGCTGTAATAAATATTACAGAAGGCCATTATAGCTACAATGTACACACTTAACATCACTTTTTCAAGCAATTTTCGTGGGAAACATGGAGTTAGTGAAGCCTACATGTATTTCAACCAATTACTTGTACTCTTCACTCAGACAATTACCGGCCGTCACTATAGCGACCGCCGGTTTATAAAATGGACATGGTTTTATGGTGATGGTCAGTTGGCTTGACATACGAACAAAGTGCTGTAAGGCTTGTGGTACGGGTACTCAAGAGCGGTACTCTCTTATATAAGACATGCGCATATTGGTCTGCTGAATGTTACCATCGTGTGTTCTTGTCTTTTAATTTACAGTATTTAAGATATGAACGGCGAAGAGTTGTTAAGTTTGGGGTTTTTTGTATTTGTCTTGTATAACGCATCATTGCGCAATTGAGTAAAGAAGCTAATAGGATTGAATGTGAAATTGGCTGTGTTGTCTGATCTAGTTAGTGGTTAAACTGAAATTTTTTTTAGCACAGGAGTTTTCTTATTGGGATTGACATTTTGAGGGATGTAAAAATGTGGGAGTCAGAAGGATTTGTGAATGTCAGGAGCATACCACGCTTCTGTGAATGTGATTTGCTTTGAAAGTTGCGTTTTGTATAGGAGCGGTGTAATATTATGCTGTGTGAGAGGCGGTTTCCCTTGGCGTTTTATGGGGGGGGGGGGGGATTGTAAGGTTTCTGATTGGCTAACTTGTATTTCACAGCGGACAAAAAGGACAGTAAATAAATAATGTTGCGTTTTGCCAGCGTGGGCTAGGAAGAGAAGGAATTGGTACTAGTATGATGATGCAATATTAGTGGATTGCACCATCAGTACATGATAGCTCTTGTGAACGGACAGAGATGAGTGTTTATTTGAGGTGAGAAGTTGATACGAAGGAATCGTCATTTATAAGGAGATCAATTAATACGGTAGGTGTTACGAGTCTTTTTGCATTGAAAGAACGAAAATATCTGAATATTATCGACCGATATGTGGGGTTTGCGTGTGGTGTTCGCTAAAGGCTACGAGCAGTCTCTCTTTCCGTTCAGAGATGGTGAAGGAAAAGAAAAACAAGCGAGTGAGCGCGAAATCGATTGCGGCTCAACAGGCGCATTAGCTTTCAAAGACGTGGGCGACTTTCGTCCCCGCTCGCTTGTTTACTTTTGCAAGGGGATTCCTGGGTTAGCAAACCGGATTTAAACATCACGTCATGAGATATGCCTTGACGTGCCCCATACTCTGACGATCTACTCGAGCTCGTGTTTATCAAGCGTTATATTTTGATTCTACTGCTATGTTCACTGTTTGTATTTAAGGTCTAGGCACAACAGTAAATACTTCGTCGTCCCTGTGTGAGCATTCTCAGTTGTGGACGAATTTATATCGACATTCAACGTTTGAGTGAATTTGCGTTTTTCAGCACAAATAAAAGCGATAAGAAAGATAAGCTGAGTCATCAGAGTTTAAACATTACGTCATTCAGTAATGCCATAGTCAAAATATTGTGTCACACAATCACACTTTTCGTCACACCAGTTCGTATAAATAGAGGATCGCGCTAACATTTGTGAAACCTAGGGGTGGGGAGGGTCAGAATGGCCGGTTAAAATGCCCATTGGGCTTTCTTGTTTGTTCCTATTACTGCACTTTCATGAAGGAAACTGTATTTCCAAGCCCTATACTTATTTGTAAAGAAATGGTAAATAACTTACATATCCCACATCAGGTCGGTAGCAGGTGTACGCTCCTAGAATACTATGCAAAACATCATGGAAAGGACCACCCTAAGACAAAATAAATAACCATTGAATAATATTGTACAAGGTCAATTCACCAACCATCTAGATAAATATACACCACTATGACATGAAAAAAGACTTACAACCTGTACTTGTACGAATTCACTGACAAGACCTATAGTTTTTGTGTTTAAATGAACATTAATATAATGAAATTCATATATTTGAACTGCGGATAAAGATAGAATTATATGAAGATCATCGCAGTAAAGGTGTTTCAACCTAAGCAGTTGAAAAGAAGAAACCTGAAATAACTCAGGCCTGAAACAACTTTACTGCGATGATCTTCATATAATACTAGTTTTTGTGTTTGTCATCTTTTTAAGATGCACTCCATATGAAAAAATACCATTGAAAATGTGTAGGACTTCCTGTAGTTTGCAAGTTACCCAAATTCCTACATACAGAGTATTGCATACAGGGGATCATTGCTTAAACAGACTGCATGTTCTAAGAAGTCACAAAAATTAATACCTCTTGAAATATACAAAGCGATGGAAATGTGCGTGAGACATCCATCATGATGAGTTCAACTGTGTGAGTCTTACTGACAACTGGGTGATCACTGGCTGGTAGCTCTGCGACTGTCTGTGTTGGGTTTTTCTTCTTGTTTAGTCGTGTTGTGAATAACTTCTCATATGCATGAGACTGGAATATGTCAAATAATTCTGTAAAAGGAACAGTACCAATCATAAGTTTGCTTTAATTGACTTTAAAGAGTATTTAATTTAAAAATGAGCCTCTTTAAGGCAAGGTTGCAAATGCCTTGTTAACAACTTCAACACACCGAATGCAATAACTTCAAACTCCCAGGGACCCTAAGAAAATTTAACACTTATCCTGCCTGGGGAGAAATAGGATGGGCAATCACATCACATTACATCACATCACATCACATCACAGACACAAACAAAAATACACCATAAGCTAACTGGTTCCTGTTACATTTCTATTTTGTGTTTAAAGCTTGAAATGCAAAATAATGCTAAATGAAATTGAAAAGTATTATTATTTATATGTGCACATCTAGTCGCTTAGTTATCTAGATGAAAGGCTACGTCAACTGACTAGATCAAATTTAATAAGAGTCAAATTTGAAATGGTGTACAATGTAATGCTAAAAAAATGAAATTTACTTCTTCCAAAAGCAAATAGCCGATTTAAGCTTAGTGTGACATATTTAGTTAACCATTCTCCCAACTAATGGTTAGGGGGTATTACTACCATCCAGGAATTCATTTAGTAGGTTCTTAAAGCCATGCAAGCGAGGCACGAGTCTTTTTCACTCACTGTTGCAAGCACGACAAGAACAATCCTTCCCTCCCTCCCTCTCTCTCAACTGTTTTTTTTTTCCAGTGGATGGTGGGTGCACCCTTACTTTTACTAGGATAATGTCCTGAATATTGGGTTTTTCCCAGCTTTCTATTTGGCCTGTTACCAAAATTGATCCAATGCAGATGTTTCATTATTTGTGTCCCTGACCAAACAGAGCTCACCCAAACCAACACCTTGCCAACAGTCATATGGTTTCATATAAGGACCATGAGACAGAAATACTATTATAACTGGTGATAGTATGTGGAGCCAGTGGCAGTGGTGACAATATGGGTGGTACTGGCAGAAATAATAACGTATATGATGCTGGCAGCAAGAGTAATGATGACAAAAAAATTTTATCAAGCAACATTCAACAGAAAGATACCATGTGTAATGTGCAGGTCATTTCCAATAGCCAGCTTCCATACTTTTCCACGTACACTTGGAGGAAGACCTTGCCACCAGAGCTCCCTTGTCTTCTTAGCATGCTGCCTATAAATAAATGGGAACTACTTACTAAATGTATCAACAACAAAATGCTTGACTGTGACAAGTTCTATGTCTTAAATTATATACCACTTACAGAGGGTTTCATATAACTTTTGACGAACAGGTTCCGAAGTTTGTTCATTCTTTCCCGCCGAACATGCATTTGAACTTCAAATCGAACAAGAAACTTTGCAGTTTTAGTTTGAAGTTGCAGAGAGCGAGGTTTGCTTATCCCGGGCTGGAAATAATTTTTGGACATTCACCCGGTCAAGATGACCGGCCAAATACATTCTAGCTCAGTCATACCTCCTTTCTGACCGGACAAATATATATACGTACTTTTTCTTTTATAAGGCGCATTCAGCCATTAGACGCATCCCAAACTTTGCAACTCAAGTTTTCAAACTAAAAAATATCACTAAAACATGTGGTCACAGGACGCATCTTGAACTGAAGAAAAACTTTTCTCAAGTTTATTTCAATCACAACTGAATTCGCTTACAATCAAGCTAGCCGAAAAAATCCGTATGTTGCCAAATGGTGAAAAAAGGCAGACTTTCAGTCGAAGCACAAAATTTGCTCTGCTGGCTAAAGAATGCCTACTTTCTTTAGCTACACACCTATTGGGAAATAGTCCGTACAATCCTCAAACAAAGAAGGGGGTTAGAAACCTGACACTTTACATGCACCTCTGCAAATGTTATCTATTGCATAACATGCAAGTCATCCAATAAATATATACGTTGGTGAAACAGGGAGGAGACTAGGTGACCGTTTCTGCAAACAACTACGAGACGTTGAAAGAAATGATAAGGACTCATCCAAACCAGTCGCCTGACATTTCAATCTCCCTAATGAAAGCAGATGATGCAAATCATGCAGATCATGCAAATAAAAGCAGATGAAGGCAGTTGAATGCAGATGAAGGCACATGAAGCTGAATAACAGGCAAACAAAAGCAGATGAAGTGGATTGACCAAACACCTCGCATGTTGACCAAACACCTCGAGTCAACAAAAATAAATGGGTTATTAACTTATCGTTACGGCCCCTCAGCGATGCTGAGGTATCATTACTAGAGAAAGGGTTGAATTTCGCAGTAACACCAACTAACATTCCAGCCACTGAAATAGTCGCCATAGTTGAATCGGCCATAAGAACGCTTGACTCTATTATGATTCTATGCTTGACTCTATTATGATTCTACCAGCGGACAAAGGTCGCGCCAGTGTAGTCTTGAGAACCGACATATACCATGATAAAATGAAAACACTCTTTGAAACAGGTCCATATCAACTCCTTAATAAAGATCCAACGGACCGACTTAGCTGAAAACTTACTGAAAAGCTTCTGGACATCTTCCAGAAACTGTCTACAACAAAATCAAACCTAGGCACAAACAGCCATCTAGGATATATGGTCTACCTAATACACAAGCTCGAGATACCATTAAGACCTATTGTATCGTGTGTAAACACCTTCGCTTATGATTTGTCGGCTCACTTAGCTGACATCCTGTCCCCGTTGACAGGCAAACCAGACTACAGTTACCAACTCTTCTCATTTTGTGTCTACCATCAGCCATGAGCGAATACAAGAAAACGAAGTCATGGTATCTTTTGACATAGAATCGTTATTTACAAACGTGCCGATCGAAGGTGCCGTCAAGGTCGCATTATGCAAACTAGAGAACGAACCCGGGCTTGCCGACCGCACAAACCTTGCACCAACACAAATTGCCGACCTGTTAAACTTTGTCTTAAGATCCACGTATTTCCAATACAACGGGTCGATTTACGAACAGAAAGACGGAGCAGCCATGGGGAGCCCTGTCTCCGCGGTTATTGCTAACCTTTACATGGAAGAGTTTGAGGAACGGGCGATAGCAACAGCGACCTATAAACCTAAGATCTGGAAGCGATATGTAGATGACACTTTTACAGTCTTAGGTAGAGACTATATAGACGGCTTTTTACAACATCTTAACAGTCAACAGCCTACTCTTCGTTTTACCATGGAAATCGAGAAAGATAACACTATCCCCTTTCTCGACACGTCAGTTTCAAGGGATTCAAACGGTCTTCTCACCACCACTGTTTACACTGGTAAACAGTGGTATCTTCATAACTTCTAGCGTACCTGTATAAGTTTCCAAGTTAGAATCGACCAGGTGAAAACATTTTCAACCCACACTGACCAATACCTAGCCTATGATTCACACCATCGTCAATCAGTGAAACGTGGTGTTGTTAAGTGTCTATACGACCGAACCAAACACCTCACATCAGAACCATCAGCCATCTCTAAAGAAAAGAAACATTTATCATCGGTACTTATTTCGAACGGATATCATGGCCAGAAATCCCGGACATGACGCCCGTGGAACGGCAGCGGCTATCTCGTATTTCCGAAACAAACATGGCGATTACGTTCATAAAGAAATGTATGAGGTGAAAACTAATATTTGAGCTTATGATAACTTCTAGCTTACCTGAATAAGTTTCCAAGTTGAATCGACCAGATGAAAACATCTTCAATCCCACTATATAAAATGCAAACTTCACCAGTTCGGTAACACAGTCCATTTTAAGCGTGTTTTTAGCCGTTCTCGCGCTCTTTTTGCCCATCTATTTTCTGTGGGAAATTTTTGTAGCAGCAGTCCTCCACCGCAGCTGGGTAAGCTTCTGTTCAAGTGGTCGATTTTTCCAAGTTCATTCCTTAAAGGTAGCATCGTGTCGCACACACACAGCGATTTTCAGGGAGATTTGAAACGATTAACAGCGTCCACTTTGACGATGAAAACACGGATATATGAAGATAGAAAAGGAGAACCATTCCAGCGTGACCTGCCGAAGTGCGCGAGTGGAAACTCGATTTTACACAAAGAAAAAACTAGGCTTTTTGCAGGATCTCCTTCACTTACCCGCCATGTTTGGTATCAAAATAAAGCTTAGAAACCAGGCTTTAAAACCCCGTTTAGAACTGGGGCTAGTGGTTAAACAGTCATGCTGGTCAGCGCTCTAAAGTTTGCATATTTTACCTCTCGCGCAAGTTGGCGGGAATTGTAGTTAGCGAATCGAGTTACGGATGCACACAAAACGGCAAAATTTATTTTCATAATAAGTTTAAACACGAAATAATCACAGCGAAATGATATTGTCTATAAAACGCAAGGCCTGAGTAAGATTAATTAAATCAGCCTTTCATTATAAAAAGTCAAATGCAAATATTCAGAAAATCTTACATATTGTTTCTTTTGCCGCTCTATGATGCTTTCAACGTCGTATAGCTTCTCCATTTTATATTTCGTGCGAGCGGTGTCAAACAAAACGGCAGACGAAAGAGAATCCAGTCGTAAATAGTCGACCTGGGTGCCTGCACGCCTTTCAGCCGCCATGTTGGTTTTCCTGCTATTTTGGAGGAAGCCGCGTATCGCTGCGCGGGCTCAAATGTCCGGGATTTCTAGCCATGCCTTCTTCATTTGTACGAAAGCTCACAAAGACAACAAGACCAACAGCCAACAAAGAACCTACGCAGGAATTTAAATCTATTGCTGTTCTACCCTACATAAAAGGTGTATCAGAGGTTCTTCGCCGCTGCCTACAACAGCAAGGTGTACGCGCCGTCTTCAAATCAGACACAACTCTTAGGTCTCGCTTAGTGCGACCTAAAGAAGCCCTTGAACCAACTAAACAAGACGGTATCCTCTATAAGATTCCATGTGTGTGCGGCAAAGTATACATCGGGGAAACGGGGAGAGCGATGCAAGACAGGATAAAAGAACATGACAGAGCTATACGGCTTGCTCGTAAGCAAACTTCCGCAGTTTTGGAGCACGCTAACGAAACGGGGCATCTTCCTGTTTGGAAAGAAGTTAAGTTTATTGATCGTGACCCTCACTGGTACACACGTAGGGTCAGAGAGGCTATCCATATAAGACTTCATCCTAACAACATCAATAGAGATAGTGGAATCGAAATTCCTGAAGCTTGGATACTTACGAACAAAAAGCACAACAGCCGATCAACCACAAAGCGGACCTGTGAGGGAACAACATTTAATAGACGGAATAATAATGAGGAACGAAATGCACCAATAACAGCGAACCAACATGCTACAAATAGCGACACGTAAACAATCGACCTCATCGTCTGTCGAATCGCAGTTGAAACGTCGCGATCAACAACTCAAAGCGATTCCATCGTGAGACAAACGAATAAACGTTGATCTTGCGTATCTTACACCACGGTGAACAATAAACACATCTTTAATAACTTTAATGATGTCACATGAAAACCAGCAATTCCCATAAAATACATTCGCACTGAGCTCACAGTGTGAGCTTGCGTCAACTATATTTTAGTAATGCACTTTTTTGGATTTCCTAGGCTTCATTGACAACCAACAGAAAAGTGCTTCCTGTACACGAAAGGTACTTTCAATGACCAACATTTCCATTTTGCTGTTAAAAAACTTGAGTAGTTTATGTCAGGTATTCTTCTTGCCATCATCTCTTCAAATGGTATCTGCTTTATTATTAACGCCAAAAGTTTTGTTTTACCAGTTTTCATAAACTTACAGAAAACAGGCTCTTCGCAGATAGCAGGGAATTAAACCCGAAGAAATTTGCAATATAGGGCGAGAATAATTGAAAAATAAAGCAGAGAGTTGTGGTAACCTTTAGGAGTATCCAGATTGGTTTATTAGCTGCTTCTTTTTTATCTTTTTTCAATCTTTTTAAATTGCGATTTAATATGCCCCTTAAGAAAGCCGGTAAGAAATGAGACCCAGAGAAAAGGGTAATAAAGACCAGGAATAATTGAGCAATTGAGAAGGAAGTAGGGATAAATTTTCAGAGTATTCAGATTGGTTAATTAACAACTTTTTTCAACTTAACAGAGAATTACCATTTAATATGGCACTTGTAAGTCCTTTTTTGTGAACGGAGTGTCTGCTGTCCTCTCAAAGATCGACCCACAGCAATTACGAACGGTGCCCAAATCCAGCACCACGCATGCGCTAATCAGTATGATTCACTCCCGGGCGAAGTCAACGGATGGAAATGGATCGACTACGAGAGTTGTACTCTTTGACTTCCGGAAAGCATTCGATCTGATTGACCATCATGTTCTGGCGCGAAAGCTCTCCAAAGGTCGATTTTGTACTGGATGATAGACTTTCTAATGGACTGTAAAGGGTAAAGCTGAGCCGCGATTGTTTCTCGGAGTGGGAGGCTGTTCCCGCAGGGGTCCCACAGGGGACGAAACTGGGCCCCTGGCTGTTCCTTATCATGATAAATGATCTTTCTGTAGCAGAAACAACTCTTTGGAAATACGTAGATGATACCACTCTCGCCGAATCAGTATCAAAGGACGAGATTAGCTCCATGCAGTCACGCGTAGATGAACTTGTACGGCAGTCTGAAGCTGACGGATTCCAACTCAACGAGTCTAAATGTAAAGAACTGAGAATATCATTCTCTAGATCAGGAAGTACTGTAGATCATATCACTATCAATGATAAGGAAATCGAAGTTGTCTCCTCCGCAAAGCTGTTAGGAGTGGTAGTTTCGGACAACCTCAAGTGGAACGCGCATGTAGAATCTATATGCAAAAAGGCTGCGACGCGCCTGTACTTCCTAAAACAGCTAAAGCGCGCCAAAGTCCCACCCAAGGATATGCTACTTTTCTAAACGACATGTATACGTCCTGTATTAGAATATGCGTGCCCAGTTTTCCATAATTCTCTGCCGCAGTACCTGTCTAATGAAATGGAAAGTTTGCAAAAGCGCTCGCTGCGGATAATATAGCCCGACTTATCCTATGCTGAGGCTCTAGTAGCTCTAGGCGTCACGTCACTGTATGAGAGGAGGCAGGCCTTGAGTAAAGCTCTATTCGACCAAATTGTAAGGGATCAAAGTCACAAGCTTCATGAACTGCTGCCGCCACGCAACGGGTCCACCTATTGCACCCGAAGCCAGGGATACTTCAAACTACCGATTTGTAAGACAAATAGTTTTAAAAACACTTTTATTATGGAAAACAGTTCTAATTATTAGTAGTAATTTTTAATTATTAGTATTATTAGTATTGATGTTTCCATTTTTGTATTATATTATAGGTTATATTTTACCCTTTTTATAGTAGTTATCATATATTCAAATATATTTTTAATATTTACACTGTAAAGTAGGTCACAATTCAGCCGGCCCGGGGGCTGCAATGATTTTACTCCCTAATAAAGCTATCTAAGCTATCTCTAGATGCTCGGCAGCCGGGCACAGATCTTTCATGTAATAACGGATAACGACGGAAAGGCTTATTGAAACCTTCTGAAAGTATTCTATATTTGTTTAGAATTACCAAGCAATTGAAGAAACCAATTTGGTTTTGTGGTTGACGAATTTTCTGAGTTTGAGTATACCGCTATAGAATCGCTAGCTCGATTGCCTGACCGGAGCTGTCATGTCACCATTGTAACATGTCACTGGTGCTGCACTGAGTTGTTACCCTGCCGAAAAATATGCTGCAAAAAACCACGATTGTTTCGACTCACTTGCCACCTCCATGCAAAGACAGGAAGCTCGTAACATTAGAGTTGACTCTTTCTCAAATCGGGATAATTCTGCGAAACTAGCGTGCCGGTCATTCAGCTAATGTCAAGAAAAGTGACTACATGCCCGACAGTCGGGCACAGTTCTCAAGCAAAATGCTCGGCGGTCCACAATTTTGGCGGCTTCAAAACAAACTTAGTTCAATAATTCGAAAAATGACTGTGAAACCTCTGCGCACATGGTTCCTGTAAGAGGGTCTGAATGGGGTTTAGTGTTTAGTGTTATTTGCCCACAATTTTTAGTGTTTGATGTTCAATTGGCCAATATTTTAATGTTTACTGTTTTCGGAGAAAATGCTGTTTAGTGTTTAGCAGGTTTCTCGTAAAAAAATCTGCTCTGCTGAAATCGCTAATAAAATCACTCAATCGCCATGTTGCCCTAACTTTGAGCGTATGCTCAAAGGGATAGTTTAAAGGGGCAGTAGTCTCTTTTTTCTATCCATGAGCATCAGTATTTTGAGGAAACCTGGAGACCAATCGCCTTCCAAGAGCCCGCGATCCTTTGGTCAGAGTCGCGTGCGAACTGGGGTCGACGAGGTTGGAACTCGAGGTCAAATCGGTCAAAAGCCACAAAACAACATGGCAGCATCCGGTGCTGTTAAAGTTCTAGTGAGCGTCTATAGAAGCAGAGAGGATTCTGCTTTCGAAAGGCACAGAAGCAGGGTTACGTTTGACCTTGCAAAGCAATCCAGCGTGGCACCCTTCAAGAAACATCTGACGGAATTTCTTGGGCCATGAAGGAGGCAAAGAACAGTGCGCAGTGAGACCACCAATGACAGAGCAGTAGCTCTGTCGCCAGCAGTATATTCCAGTCAACCTTCTTGTACGAAGATGATATTCCATGAGGATTCACAAGACCATCCAGTGACTGAAAATCAAGAAGAAATCGAGCAGAATATGCCACCAGTTGCAGATCACGATCATAACGTAACCGGAGTCACATTTGTGGACGATAGCGAAGTTGCAGTTGTTCCTGTTTGTGAGATGACTGATATACCTGTGCAAGAGGATGAATATGACACCGACTCAGAGAGCAATAGGGAGGATGATACCTCACCTGACATAACGGTCACCAGGTCTGGTCGAGCCATCCGCGCTCATTTTCGCCTTGATTTGTAAGACCATCAGGACGATCAGGTATGCACACATCCATGAGCTTTTGACCGGACACGAAAATGATTAATTAAACAATTTTGCAAGGTAAATTATTATGTCAAAGTGTAAGCTCTATAAAAACACTGATTCAGCTTTTACTGAGTTTCTAAATACCAATAATTTACAACTCAACAAATTTACAAGGAGTTGACCCTCGAGCCAGATTGGACAGATTGAAGCTTGCAATATATCTGAAAAGAGTTTTCATATTCGAGGGCATAACGGAAACTGACGCTGAGAAGTTCGTGGTTCATATACGTCATATACATGTAAATTTAGCAAGGAAGGAATTACATCATATCTGTCATTTTTGTTGAGCATTTAATGGTAAATAATATCCAATGTTATGATATAAATTAGTGAATTACCAAGGATTTCTCTTACTAAGAAAAATTCTGTCTTTACACTGTAAAAGGTATATGTTTCACATATGAATATATCGATTACGTCACGTTTGCTAACGTCTTTTCCTCGTTTAAGTAAAGAATGAACTGTTTGTCCTTGGTATATAGTCGAAACATTTCGGAATTCTTCTCGTAAATCTTCGGTAGTCTTCGGATATCTTCGGAAATGATCGGAAACGTTCGAATGATCTTCGGACTGCTTTCCGACAATTTTGGAGCCGATTTTCTTTCTTACTGGACGATATTTACTGTTACAGTGAATTTTCTTATTGTTAGTGTTAAAATGTCTAAAATTTAACTGTTTTATGTTATAGAGGCCAAAAGTTAAGTGTTAAGTGTTATCGAGGTACCCCATTCAGACCCTCCTGTAACGTAAGCTAAATGCTCGGCACATTCAACTATGACATGTCACTATGGCGGCGTGGTAGCGACGGAGCTACAATTTAGCGATTCCACAGTATTTAAGTTCAAAAAGCAAAACAAACTGCAGGTAAGATATTAGACGACGCATTACCAGCAAATCGTAAGACTTTTTCCATCACTAGGCTTCATGATGCCTTCAGGAAAACTTTGCTCAAGGCAGCCAACTGAAAATCTAGATCTGTTCATTTCAATCTGAACGAAGACCGCGCCAATTCAAAAATGTCGTTAACTTGCGTAGGAGAGAGAGACAGAAAGAGAATGGGCCAGAGTGAAGAGAAACCCTTCCCGGGGAGGGAGGAGGGGGGGGGGGGGGGTGGTAGAGTGTGTTCGGGAGAAAAAAAAGCCTGAATAGCCTAACACTCTGTTCTTTTCATTTTTACCGATAAATGCTTTGCGATTGCCGAAAAAACAAAATAAACAAACAGGAACAGCATGAACAACTCAAGATCAACTAAAATTTCTGTAGGTATGTTTTATCAAATCCAGTCAGAAAGTTCAAACAAATTGGTCGCAATGTACAAGATAAGTTGATGTTCTACTTTACATGAGGTACTTGATCAAAATAAACTGTAGCAGTCACAAATAGAACAAAAGTGGACTTCAAAGCCTTGTTCTATAGCAGAGAAAAGCAAAATCAAAACACTAACAAACAATCAAACAGACAAGGAAGTCTGTGCTCAGTGTGTCAAAAAAAAGAAAACAGTGAATTTCTTCTGGAAAAGTTTTTGTTATTTCGTGGCCTAACTTTATGCTTGAAGCCCGTCTTTTGGCATCAGTGACATTTGAATGCAACAGAAACCTCATTTAGACTGTTACGCGTCTTAGATCTGCACTATACTTTGCCGTATACCTTTGAGCTTTCTGACTGATTTTACAAAAACATACCTATACAAAATTCAAGACAGTTTCCAACTTTGTTCATCTAAGGCCTCTGCTAATCAATAGGCAGCCCCAAATTAGGGCTTATTATGACAATTCTAAATCGAGAGTGTGTTCGGGAGAAAAAAAAGCCTGAATAGCCTAACACTCTGTTCTTTTCATTTTTACCGATAAATGCTTTGCGATTGCCGAAAAAAAAAAAAATAAACCAACAGGAACAGCATGAACAACTCAAGATCAACTAAAATTTCTGTAGGTATGTTTTATCAAATCCAGTCAGATTTATGTTGCCTCTAAGGGCCTGTTTAAAAGGCAGCTAGGGAAACACTAGTGCCTGGATAACCCTAACAGGCAGGATAACCTTTTTCCTTGTAATCGCTTCAGCCAGGGACAACTCGCCTACCCGGCACAACTTTTGCTCGTGTCAAAATCTAAACTTTTTACAGACAAAAGTGGAAAAATCTCGCTGCAAAGTACCTTATTTATTTTAAGCTCAATTACCTTTTCCTACAGAGAAGTTTTTTTTTTTTTCATTTTCTGGAAGAACGGCATATTTAACGAATTTTTTTAAAAATGTTTGTTGCGAAATGACTGGAAAAAGATGTTTCCTATCTTGGTCGCTTAATGCCTTTGAAACTTGCTTTTAAGTCTTCCTTCGTATTTTTTGCAATACACACGTTTCCGTAAATATCTTTTACGGCCGGCGACGGTGATCTAATCCAGAGGTCATGGCTTCAAATCCCGTTGGGGTCAAAGATTTTTGTTTGTTCTTCGGGATTAATCTGTAATTCCCTTTTCAAGGCCATGTGGCCGGGTTTGCTCACTTCACAGCACTCTCATAGATACTGTGAAAACGTCTACTTTGGCATTGTTTGCTGGTTTGGAAATTGAAATACAAACTTCTACACGGGGCTGATAGCTCGAGCTGCATAGACAAAAAGCAGCTTTGGCGCTGAACTGAAGCGTAAGACTTGAGTTGTCCCGGTTAGTAGGGTGATCGTACCTGAAAACTGAGTTGCTTGTAAGCCCGGGACAACCTTCTCTCGGGTGATAAGAAACCTTAGTACTAAGGTTACCCTACCTCCTTGTAAACAGGCCCGTCATCTGATAGAACAGTAGGAAAAATTCAGTTTGGAGACTCAATCTAATTAAAAAAGGTTAACAAGCTTAAGCAATACCCACTTCTAAGCTCGGAAGGCTAGTTTTTATTTTGTATTGAATTATTTCGGCCTGTTCTAATTTTCTTGAAACGTATAGGGATAATCCAATGACCTGAAATAACTTTTATAAAAACTCACATATTGTTTACAATTTCTAATACCATTTCTCTTACAATTTCTAATTGTCGATCTAAAAAAGAATAAGCAATATCCAATTTGAATATACTCCGAAAGTTCAACGCTATTTTTTTCAATTATAGCTGGTTATCTGTAATTTTTCCTGGTAGATTTGTTGCATTTTTAAAGAAAGTTAGTATGCGGCACCTAAGTTCAATTTGTAGGCAATTTCCGAGGAGTGTGTTTGTTATACGTTATTACTTTGTCGTTCCGATAGTTATGAAAAAACGCATAAAATAAAACGTATAGCCTTAATGATAAAACATTTGCCACTTGGAGAGGCGTTTGTATGTAAAATAAAGTATGAACTAGTCATTTATTTTTTACAGAAAGAGAATATTGATCAGTTGAAAGTAATTTCCGTTTACGGGGAACAATGATTTCATGTGAATGATGTGTCAACTGACAACAAAGGCTAGGACACAAACGATGCACTAACCGTTAAGCTAACTATCAGTTAAGTCCGATTTCAGGTTATTAACCAATGCTCAGGCTTCGTCAGAGTAAAGGGAACTGCTCAAAAGAACCAGTCTACTGTCAAAGAAATCAAACAGGTTTTAAATACTGACTTCCACGATTTTCTAAAACAAATTGTATTACCTGGATGGACCAAAATACAGCGCACGAAACAAAACAAGATGATCCAATGAAAATGGTGGGAACATCTGACTCATTTTGCGGTCCTACCAGCACTCACTATTACCCTGCGGCACAGCAATTCCCAAAATCAATCTACATCTTTGCCTGTGTTATTAACGTATTAGGCTCAGTTACCACTACTCTGGGAAACATCATGATATTATTCGCACTTCGAAAGTGCCATTCTATACATTCTCCATCAAAAGCTCTGCTTTGTAGTTTGGCTTTGACTGATCTTGTTGTTGGAGTAGCTGTTCTGCCCCTATTTACAGTGTACTACCTAACAATCATCTTGGAAATGCCCACGTATTTCTGTGTGATAGCTGTCATATATGGCAGGATGGCATCGTTTGTTGTTGCTGTGTCCCTTGCCACGATAGCTGCAATTGCTATTGATCGATATCTCGCTTTTCATCTTCGCTTGCAATACCGTCAACTCGTGACACTTAGACGGGTTGTTTGTGTCCTGGTTGCGCTCTGGACGGGTTCCTGGTTTTGGAGTGCTGAAATCAATGTGTTATCTGGGTCAATCCTTCTGTTCATCTCTTGTGTGATAATGTCGCTTTGTTATTTCAGTATTTATCGTGGTCTTCGCCGACACTTTGCACAAATTCGTCAACAGGGAAACGACAGTGAATCAGGCGACTTTAATGTGCTTCGATACAAGAGAACCGTGAATAATATGTCATGGATTAATGTGCTTTTTCTCGGTTGTTTCGTTCCAACGTTTTTATCGCAGCTTGTGATCACTGTCATGGGACTCAATAATTCTACTCGCTTTGCACTGCACTTTGCTGCTGTCTCAGTTTATTTTAATTCGTCCTTAAATCCTTTCCTATACTGTTGGAGAGTCAAGGAACTAAGACAAAACGTTCTTGCCAATTTAGGTGCACTTAATCATTTTTTACTGTCGCATTAGATAGAACAATCTTTCGTTTGTAAAATACAGTCGTGGCAGCTGCAACAGAAACTGTGTTAAAACAAATCATCTTTCGCATATTTGAATCACAAAAGAACCAGCTAATAATAAAGGCAACAAGGATATCCCACTTGTTATATTCAATTTACTTCTTCTTTCAATTATAATCCATGTTGCTTGAAACATCAAATATTCCGTTCTATGGGAAGAAAGGGCCTGCGAGCGAGAAACGATGTTCTCACGAATTGCAAAGAGGTCCACTTACAACGTACTCAGCGGTGTTGTATAATAAAATATTCATTTCTTTATGACCTTTGGTTGAAGGAACCAAACGATGAGTGGCTAATCTTTTGGCTTTTGCTGCCAGCCTTGTGCAAGAAAATGTTCGATACCCAGCTACGAAGACAGCTATATCGTTTGTACTTCGGAAAACCAGTGCAAGTTTAAGACAATTTTTACAGTTGAACTTTTGATGTAAAAAATTTTCAGTGATCAAATTTCTTATTTAGAGTGACCAGTTCAGCTTTTCATGAATTGATGTCAGTATAACAGAGACAAGAGAGTTATTATTGCTGTACTAGTTTGTGTGTCGTTAAGTCATAACATTAGGCAACATAGAGTAAATAAACTCATGACAAGAAATGTGCCAATTAAATGTACGCTTTCAATCAAATCTGCCGTAAAATATTGGACACCACCAAGTTCATTCATTTCAAAGACTTTAAATTTCAGTGTCTTCAACCCAATCCCAGCTTTGTTCAACCCAACTTGGGTGTCCACCGTGGACCGTGTAATTTTCGGATGAATTTTCTTTATTATACGGGGATTATCTAATGGCCTTAAAAAGAAATTTGCACAAAGCAATTTCTGTTTCTTTTGGTTTATTACAATTTTCAAAAAGTAGTTAATCAACCAATCTAAACATTCCCAAAGTTGAACAATTTTTTCTTCATTTTTGTTTTTGCCCGACAGCCGGGCACGGATCCGTTTCAAGGCTAAATTCCCGGCAGTCCGAAATTTTCAAAGGATTTTCAAAGGATTTGGACCGAAACGTTTTGGAACTGTTTTATATTTGTTAAGAACTGTCAAGCGATTCAGAAAAGTGTTTTGGCTTTGTAATTGACGAATTTTCCAAGTTTCTGCGTATTTTAAAATCGCTATGTTCACGACACATATTTTTTTGCTTGATCCGCCAGTCAGAAACTCTCACATTATTTGGACGGAAACTCTCATGCTCTCAAACTCTCAAACTCTCAAACCCTCCTGGGAATCAAATTGGTTTTTTAACTGACGAATTTCTCGAGCTTGAGCATTTACGGGTCTTTGACTCGGGTCCATTTGCAGAGATTGATATTGTGGGCTTTGCTCGAGGTAGTAATAAGTCTTTGGCCTCGAAAAGTGGGTCTTAGGGATCTTTTCTAAACGGACAGAGCAAATTGACCTGGCCAAAGACTTAGAAAAATTCTTGTCAAAGGCGGTGGTATAAAGGTGTCCTATTGAGAATTTTTCTCAACATCCGGGACTTCAACTAGAATGGCGAGCAGAGAAAGAGTTTGTGAAGAGATTTGCCTCGAAAAAGCGTGAGTTTGAATAGTTTTTCGTTTTGTTTTCGTTTTTGCCGCTAGAGGGAAGTTATGTCGTGGCCTTGATACTTTCAAAGTGTCGATTTGTGTCATTTCCGCTGAAGAGTTGACGTAACATTTACCAGACGTGTGAGTAAATTTTAGCGGGCTGCATTTGTTTGATTATTTGGAACAGTGAATAATGTAGGAATTCGATCAAGTCCCGATTGAAAACGCTGTTTCACTTTGCTTAAGGCTAGTTGTCCTTAGGAAGATAAATTTTAACTCGAACGGGTCGGATTTTGAGTGAGATTTGCAATTTGCAGCCCGCCTTCTCAAGAGATCAGAGGTCATGATTAATTTCCTAGTCTGTCAAAAATGTATGTCAGTTTCAGTTGCATTAAAAATTAAACGTGTTTCTTTCCAAACATTTACTCGATTTAGAATTGTCATGATAAGCCCTAATTTGGGGCTGCCTATTGATTAGCAGAGGCCTTAGATGAACAAAGTTGGTATGTTTTTGTAAAATCAGTCAGAAATAAGTGCAACATTACTAGCGATAAACAACAAACTCTTACCCAAAATCGGAGGGGGGGGGGGGGGGTGGGGAGGGAGAATAAGGGTAGCAATGATGGCGCAGTGGCGAGAGCACTCTCCTCTGGTACAAATGTGCAAGAGGAGTGTGGCACACCGGTTTTCGGGTTGTCACTCTTCCTCGAAAATGAACATTTATCTAAATTCCACGTCGACCTGGAATTTAAGGGCAACAGGTTTGTCAGTTATGGGCCTGTTAAGAAACACCTTAGAACCTGAGAACAAACGCCAATGAGCCGAAGCTAACAGTTAAGTGCCCCATACAAACGACGTTTTCGGCAACAACATCAACAACATACTATTAGACTTGTAACAGGCCGACGAGTCTATGCTTTTAGACGGAAACAAGGGTTTGCTGCTGATGAGACTTTTCTAACATCTACCACCTTTAAATAAACTGTAGAATTAAGTTATGAAAAGCATCGCTACAATGTTCCTTTTAGACAACGCTGTTTGGTCGTTTCCGGTAAATTTCTTGGATTTTGTTATGATGGCACTAGACTGCGAGTAGCCTCTAATTTTGGCGATGGCGATTGTGGGGCGGGCAAAATACCTCGAACTTTCGCGCGCGTGTGTATTTTGCCCGCCCCACAATCACAATCGCCAAAATTAGAGACTACTCGCAGTCTATGATGGCACAGTTGCGATTAACCAAAGAACTTTATACATCATACAAGAAAGAGGAAGCGGTCGCATCTTCCTTGTTTTGAAACCAGAGCACTCATTAGTTTCTTATATCCTTACGGCGACGCGCCTCGCTGGCAATGATTTCATGTAGGACGACAGTAAGTGGAAGATATATATTTTTTTCAGGTGTGCAAACTCTCTACTCGCATAATATCGGCTGATAGCCTATTAGTAGGAAGCCAAATTTGCCACAAATATACGTAGAAAGCCAAAGGTCTGCACAAATTTCGTGAGCCCATATTTTGCCATAGAAATGACCAGATATTTCTATCGTTCATCCCTGTCGTTTATGGTTTCAGCAGTCGGAAACATGCTTATGTGCTATTGCTCACATCAGGAAAGTAGAAGAGGGTATAACCGAGATTGAGACTTGTAAGATATGCGAGGTGAGAATTGGAGCTAGTTTCTTGTCGGTTGCAACCGTGAATGAAAATTCAAGTCATTAATGCCCCCGCAAACGAGGAAACATTGGTGAGGAAACATGTTTCCCTGTTTGCGCACGAACGAAACATTTGTTGCGGAAACATTTTTTGTTTCCGAGAAACAAATAATGTTTCTGATTTTTCCCGAAACATCTTATTTCCGCAACAAATGTTTCCCCACTTATGCGCCGAGGAAACAATGTTCAATGGATTCTGTGGTCGCTTAGGCTGTATTTCCTTAATTGAGGTTGCACAAACGTCTGTTTTCAGTGAAAAGGTTCTTGGTTTACCTGGCAAGGAAACATTTCTTTCCCACACGTTTGCGCGCCCGAGCAACATTCTGGGAGGCAATGTTTCCTCGTTTGCGGGGGCCTTTACAGCGGGGAGAGCTGTGGTGTACGCTCATCCTAGTTATATTCCATATTGATTGCTTTTCCTTGAGCGTTGGGCTGCTGGACGGTGTGTTACTAACGAAAAAAACGTACTCCTCTAGAATTCCTTTCGATTAAGCCCCTTTGTAATATTTCCCTTCAAAGACAAATATACCGAAGATTCAAGCGGAGGAAAATCTACTGCACATAGTCACAGTGTGCATAAACAGTATCCCAATTCAGAAGCATTCATTAGTTGACGAATTTTGCCATGAGGCTTTATGGATTAAGAAAAAGTTACCTTCAGTATGATGATAACTTCGCAATTATGTCGCACTAATGTGCAATTTATGAACACGATATTTATTGTAAACTTCAAAGAGCATGTCCCCACCTGTACTTCTGCTGAAATGTAGGTTGATCAAACTATCAGAAGTAATGTACGTAGCCTAGGAATTTGCAATAATTAAAATTCATTTAATTCTTATAAGGCTTTTTCTTGCGTCTTTGTAAGTAGTCTACAACGGCTCTGCAGAAGCTGCAACGTTTGTTCGGCCAAAATATTCAACATTGATATAATTCCTCTGTGGAAAGAAGAAAAAGTCGTTCAGGCATATAATTACCAATAAATTGTATTCTAAAAATGACCATTCAATTGACAATGTAATGAAAAGTGAGCCACTGCGTGCAAGAATAAGGGGGGGGGGGGCAGGAAGTTGCCATTTCTTGGTTTTTGCAGCTTTTTTCTTGTTTTCGACGCTTTTCAGCAAGTGGCTATTTTATACACTCAGCCTCTCACGGTTATCTAGAAAACAGCGACCGAAAAACCTTAACAAATAAAAAGTACAGAATTATCATAACTTTCTTGGAATGGTTCTTACCACGTTTTCGTGTAACATTATATGAAGTGTATGGTAAAGATCTTCAAAGGTTGGTCGATCTTCTGGACGCCCTTGCCAGCATTGCAGTATAACGTCGTACCTAAAAAGGAGATGATGAAAAGCAAAAGGGTTGTAAGAAGCTGGAATGTGCAGCATTTCAAGGGCGTTGGAGAAAGCAAGAAAAAAAAAACATTTTGAAACGGGAAAGAAACCCTTGACGTTTCGTACATTGGTCGGATGTTCTATGTAGTTCCTGTTAACTAGCTTTATTAGGACACGCGTTTTGCATACTGTTAGGATCAGCAACATTCATGTCGAAAACGTCCTGCGTGATGATAAAGATAGAAAGATGGTCAGTTCTAAGCCCGGTCACGGAATAAGAAAGATGTAATGTTCAGAACGTCAATTAAGAGCGTAAAACAGAGAAAAAATCGAATTCTACGTCGTGAACGAACCCATGACATTCCATACACCGACCGGATCCTCTAAGACACAAGTGGCAAGGTGAGACACTTTTACTACGTTTATTGAGACACGCGTCCTGCATACCCCGGGGGAGGGGGGGGAGGTACTCGGAAAGTTTTTGGTGGGCGTGTGCAGATGACTCTGATACCTTTTAACCTATACCAGACCACTTTCAGCTCCATTTTGCAACCCGGTTCTAGACTAGACGCCAAAACCCCTACCCTATCCTAGATTAGCTATCTTCCAGAAATCTTCCGTCCAATATAACCACATAGTGTTTTCAATGGAAAACCATCTGTCGATCAACAAAGTTGCCGTGATTGAATTTACATTTATTTCCGAGTTTTTCAAACCCTATTTTGGTCTAAATTTGTACCATTACTATCCCAGACCAAACTGCTTAAAAACCATACCCTTCACAGCGGCACATTAGGTTATATATAGGAGTACCCCCACCCGGGCCAGCATACCGCTTAGATCAGAAGCGACTAATTAGGGCGTCCTGTGTGAGAGGCAAAATATGTAAAAACTTAGTTAAATAAAAACAAAAATAGATGTCCTTTCTTTACCCTCGGCAAGTGATTATAGCAAGGTGCTAGTGGGGCTGAGCATTTAAACCTTAGAAACCAATATTTCAAACTGAACATAAGAAGTTATTTTCTTCACTGTAGTGATTTTATGTTCTCTTGGTACAAGTTTGAAACCGACATGATTATTAGAAACAAAGAGAAACACGGAAAAAGAGCGTTTCACACTGGTTCCCCCGTACGGTCAAGGAAGCTATTCACATAATACTTAACCCTGATACAATCACCATGGATAAGGGGATCAAAATTCCTGAAACCTGGATGCCAACTATTAAGAAACGCAGTAGTAGACCGGTACGTCAGCGAGCTGCCGAGGGAACAACTTCAAATCGGACTTCCCAGGAAACAACTTTTCGGCGGAACAACGGAGATCGAAACCGACCAATCACAGCCGACCATGGTGATACATATGATGACGAGCAACCAATCAACCTCATCGCCTAATGAAGACTAGCAGTATAAGCAATAGAAACGTGGAAATAGAAATCGTTCCTTTTTTCGAGAACGTATCGGTTATCAACAGGATATCAATAATGAAATATCATAAATGAGTAAAGGATAAACTAAAGGCTTAAAAATTAAATGATCAAACCTAACAACTTTCTCAACTTTAATGATAAGACAGTCATCATGTGTAAAACGAGACCTGCTATTGCAGACAACTAGCAATCTTATAAAGTGGTCGGCAATTCAAACGTGTCTTAAAGAAACTGGAAATGGGAACTGAATTTGCATGCAGGCCCAGGCCTAATCTGACTATTCTGGCTACTTAAACATTCATCTTACAGCTCTTTGGAGCAGTGTGCAGGCCTCTCTAGTCTAAAGCCATCAAGTAGCATGTCGTACAGTTCCACGACTCCTGATACTTCTCTGTAAGGTCGTTGGCCTGTAAAGAACACCATTAAGAAAAGAAAAGTTATACTAATTTTATTGAAATCAAATGCGTCTTGTACCGCAGTGTTAACAACCAAAACAATGTCTTTGCACGTGCGTTCGACATTTTGATACATTTCTACACCGTCTCCTGCAGGACAGCAACATGAAATGACCAACCGTCTGTGTTTTACGGAAAACATGAACACAGGATGGTGATATTTCCTTTCTCTACCTTAACGTTTACGATGTCGCGACGAAATCAGCTCCTGAAAATTTCGGCTACATTCGGGTAAAGTTGCACGATTTGGAAATATCGCGAAGACGTTTACCTTGGTGTTCCCTTCAACGTTGCATTTAATGAATTGAAGACTGGGAAGGATACACAGAATAATGAATCTGTCCATGCTAAGGACTAGGTATTATTCGAGTAAACTCCCATTTCAGACTGTAGTTTTTAGAATATTTAGGTTCTTGTAACAAGCTTGCAACAGTCTAGTTCGGAATTTAGATCTAAGGGAAACATTTAATCTGCAATTGATGGATTGATGACCTTAAGGCTGGGCAGACGATAGAAAAAAAGGTTGCACATAATATATGAGAAGTTCAGGAGCAAAGTGGACCGTGTGACCAGGGCAACAGGGCGTTTGCTCACTTCATAGCTCTGAAAATTTCAACCCATAAAACTATCAGTTTCCTTCAGTAAACAAGACAGTTTTGTTAAGGTTTGATTTGGAGCTGTTGGACTATTCAAAGAAACGTAAAATATATCCCAAATTGCATTTAAAAACAAATAAGACAATTCGTTCAACTTTTTATTCTTTTTGGCCAGTCACTTTACTTCTTACTTTACATCCCTAAACCGGGGTGGAATACATTCTCAGATTCGCGTGTTTTCTTGTCCTTTGGTAAAATGACACAACATTGAAATACCAACTCGTACTACTAAGTGAAACTGGAACTACAAAAGTGCAATGTTTTGAATAGGTGATATTAGACAGACAGGTAGCATTATTTTCATTTGACATACCTAAAGTGACAATTTCCCAAAGCACAACTCCAAATGACCAACTTAAAGAGAGGGCAGCATTTCTAATGTAAATGTTAATTCTTGTTTATTTATTTATTTTTAGCAATTATTTATCGTGTGGAAGTGACAAAGTGAAGTTAAGACAATTATTTAATTCCCCACCCCTAATCTAGATAAAGCCGTGCAACAATATATTGCAATACAGTACTAACTTCTATTGCTAATCTGGCCTTTTGCAGCTACATTGGGTAAGTTTAATTTCTCTGTGTATGCTCCTTATTGGCCGGTCATAACTGTCATTATGTTGTCTTTAAAAAATCTGAACAATAGGGCACCCTTGTGAGTTAGTTGCATTGTTTAACAAAATTTCGGTTATCACATTTTCTCCATTTATTGTCTCAAAATACGCTTAGCCATAAAATACTTGTCTGATTAGCTTATTAGCTCATGCTGCTCATAATACTTACACATCAGACTTGGTGGTACAAATTCCTCTTAAACTTTCCATTGACATCAACAGCCATGGGACCAAACCCTGATTTAACAACAAAAGCAAAGATCATTCTCTTAAAAGTGATTTAACTGTGCGGCATTAAGTCAAGCTCTACGTTCTTTTCTTAGCAATTTGAAGAACTAGCACTTGCTTTACTTTGACGTAGGTAACATGTAGCAACCGTGGGTATAATAAATACTAGCCCTTCGGACGATAATTATTACAGTTCTTTTTGAGAATCCGTCACAAGATGAAAAAAATTGGAGTTCAGTTCGAGCGCGCTTCCAAGTATGGTTTAAGTAGACTGCTAAAAAAAATAACAATAGTAAAGCTGAAGGGTGCTAATTGCCCAGTCACTAAAACAGCATTTCGAAGACGGCAGTGGAGACGAAAGTATTAAATATTTAGGCAGAAAACAAGTCAAAAAAGAACTAAATGTATAAAATAAACGTCAACACACCTCGGTGGCCTTAACGTACTCTCCTTCTTTTGAAACATCACGTGCCATCACAAAATCTGCTACTTTGGCCACCAGTCCTTTGGCAACCAAAATATTGCGTGTTGCCAGATCTCGGTGAACACACTGTAATTAAAAGAAAACTTTAACCAATAATGTGTAAAGGTGTTGCAATATATCTTAGGATAACTCATTTAATAGTTACTGTTGTTGTTGTTCATTTAGTTAGACGCGCTGCTATTAGACAACAAAATAGCCACAACAACAATGACAGCAGCAGCAGCAACAGCAAAAACAACAGGAACGATATCAGCTTTAAACCGTTTCTTGTCATGCTGTCAATGTTGTCTCCTTTTCGGACAATCAATAGTTTAACCCTTTTATCGCTTATGTGCTTTTAAAAAACAAAATACAACCAACAAACATTCAACCCATCCCATCAGAAAGACAAAAAACAAACGAACAAACAGACAAGCAAAAGACACACACAAACACACAGAAACGCACAAATTGTCATTCACTTACTTGTTTGCTCTCAAAGTGTCTCATTCCATTTGCCACACCACAAGCCATTCGCAGCAGTTCTCCCTCAAACGGCGTGGAAAGTGAAATTTCAATGAAAAAATTGGAAAAACAATGGTTTTGACATGAAATTTATCTCTTCATGCCAAATTCAAGCAGAAATCAGTTCCAACCGTCACTTTTTCCAAAATTTTCAAATTTCCAAACCCTGGGCATTAAAAAATCCAGGCAGTGGGTCACTTAATAAAATCTTATCGCCAGGGCATGAAAAAACTCGGCACATGCCCTGCAGCCTGAAAGTTTCAACTCTTGCCAAGGATGATATCGAGGCTAGCTCATGGAAACGAGGTTGAATTTCATGCCCGGCATGAAAATCTAAATTTCATGCCGGGCATGAAATCGGATGATATCGAGGCTACTGCACGGAAACGAGGTGCATTTCATGCCCGGCATGAAAATCTTAATGTCATGCCGGGCATGAAATCGGTGGAGACCTAAATCTCATGCCGGGCATGAAAATATCTATTTGGCTGATTTCATGTCTGGCTGGGCATGAATTTAGGTCTCAACCAATTTCATGCAGGGCATGAAATGTATTTCTTGCCTTATTTGCAGTTGAAAATTTGGACGTTTTCTGTTGGTAAGTTCATTAAATGGCGCTCGGATTGTGTCATGCAATCTTCCTGGATCCGATTTTCAGTGACTGGTGATCTCATTGCAATCTTCTAAACCACTGAATAAACAAATTCTGCCGAGAAAAAGTTTGTAACCTTTTATTTGCTAGGTTTTGTTCCTGAAGTTCACGGTGTAATACTCTTTAGTCGACCATTCGGTCCCCCCCCCATCAATGTTTGATTGCATTGGTATCAATAGCTTATGAAAACATTCTTAGAATTGACACTACCGGTAATGCACATCTTTGGTCGCTAATGCTCAGCTCAGTTACTGAAACAACCACCACCCACCAACACACTCATTCGCACACTCACTCACACTCATATGCTATGATAAAAGCTTCTGTGCGGACAACATTGACGCTGTCCTCCTATTCCATAGCGTTGTATTGGGATTGGACGTCTTTGACTGCAAAGTGAAGAGAAAGATATATTAAATAGAAGAACAAATAGATGCACATTTGACATAAGCTCAGGGTGAAGTATCTACAATCGAACCTCCCAGTGCGACCACCTAACTTGACAGCGATCACCTAAATTCCCCCAGTCAATTCACTATATCTGCAGCAAGCAACCACCTCCGGAAGCGTCCACTTTTAGGCGGTGAATTTTCCATTGTTTTTAAGGACGGTGCCACCTATTGTTACTGCGCATACGTTCTGCGCATCTCGGGATATTCGGATTTCTTAAGGAATTTGCCCCCTAATGCAACAATGTTTTTGGGCGGCTTATGACTATGTGGAGAAAGCAGATCTTAGCAAGGGCTATCAGAATCCAAAAAGAAAATTGGTGGTAACCACGCATTTTTCAGAGATAATTGAGCTTAAATTTGGAAAGAAACTGCCATACATTCTTTGTATTTTAACGCTTTTGTAGAAATTATGTTTGCTTAACTAGTTATCTCTGGAACATGTGTGGTTACCCACATTTTTCTTTTTGGATTCCAATAACCCTTGCTAAGATCTATTTTTCCCCATAGTCATAACCTTTGCAAAAACTACATCTGTATTAGAAGGCACCGTCCTTAACTTCCGATAAGCGGCAACTACATCAGTGGGAACCATGGATTCCTTGAATTAGGGTTGTGTTTTCTTTTCACATTTGTGTTTTCGTTACTTTTAAAGACATACGCTATATTAGGTATTTCACAAGGCAAACTGTCATCGTTTCAGCAATCATCCTGTCCGCATAACAACAGATAATAAATACCCGAGTGATTCAGAATCCGAAAACTGGTCTTCGCGATACCAATCCCAAATTTCCTTCCCTTGTTGAGCCAGCAAAAGCAGAAGTCATACTCAGCGGTTCCTCCAGGGTTTCTTTTTTGACAAAATGGCCACCGAAGTCTTATTTATAGTAAGTGATTTTTTGGTTTATTCTGTCCATGGTTTACAAAAACAACAACGGAACTACTTTACAGGAAGCTACGGATAATCACCACAACTTACTGCTTAAGCAAGTTTTCAGTTGTTTTGGAATGTAGCCGTTTTGACAGACAATCAGGTAAATGCCGAATGGTAGACTCAGATTTGATCTTGATTTGTTCTTATTGTCATTCTTTAAAAAATCGTTTCAACTTACTTTTAAATGTCTTGAATTATTCGGCAGGTCCTGGTAGAATATCCTCACCGTCCGATTGCAAAGTCTGTGGGATTCACACATCTGCCGTCCAGATTTGAACACCTTTATGGCAAATCCTGTATATACAAAACAAATTGGAAGTAAGAAAATTTGAGTCCACGGAGCTAGAACGCTGATAAGAAACTAGTTAGCTTACATATCAGTCATTTGGATGTGAACTACGTAGTTGAAATTTCAATTGACGTTGCGTGAGAAACATACACAGCGGTAAAAACAATGTAAACAAACTTACCAGTTAGTTAAACGGAGAGAAGGCTGAAAACGTCGAGTAACATTTCTTTGCGCCTGGGATGCTTTCTTGTTTTGCTCTTTTGCTCACGGAATTTTTTTACCTTGCTGACGATAAATTGCGTGTTCAAAAGCGAGAGAACGTCAGCGTATGAATTCGCGTTAGCCGAAGAAACCCGAATATTCGAGCGTCAAAGTGTTTTTAGTAGGACTTTGTCGGCAAACAAAGCAGCCGAAGGGCTCTCGGAAAAGGGCGAATTTTTGTGGCGTATATTTGTGGCGTCACTTGCTTCATATTCGCGTAATCGCTTTTTCGGCATTTGTGTCTCTCACCTTTCCAGCTGGTTCATCTTCGTTCTGCAGATACGCAAATGGTTTTATTGAGAAACTTTAACCTCCTGTGAGTGTCCGGTGGCAGTTTATTTCCCCGGTAAGTACATAAACTTAACACTTGCTCTTCTTTGTCTTCGCAGCGAAGACTGTTTTTTTTATTTCCGTCAACGATGTGTGCAAACGTTTCCAAATAATGGTTATTATGTTTGATTGTTTGTTTTCTGTTGGTCACTAGTGTCGTGGTTAAACCAGCGATATTATATTCAGCTGCATACTCAGCTTATTGGCTTCGGTTTCACTTTATACTTGCAGCTCGTACTTAACAGGGATATGTTATTTATCCGTTGCTTGCGTATGGTCGCTAACTTTGACCTCCTGTTTTACACACACAATTCATTTCAGTTTAAGAGAAAAACAGATTTTTTTAAGCTCAGGTAAATGTAAAGCATTTAAACGTAAAGCTCAGGTAAGCTTAAAAGTAACTTTGCATCAAACCGTGATATTAGTCAAACTCAAAGAATTTTAGTTTTACTTAGCTCGTCAACAGACTTGACAAAGTTTTATTCATGTTGGAAAGGTAACATCGTTTCAAATAGTTTTTGTCATTCATGATCAGTGAAAACTGGATTGTGGTTAATAGAAAATCGGGAAATTTCAGGGAAGTTTTTTGTCTGATGAGTGGCAACCTTGCTTTCCCGATCCTAATATTCAGGTGACTGTTGTGTTTTTCGTGTCAGTAAAAGAGAAAATTAATATTGCCTTAATCAGGTCATTCATTATTGTTTAACAAGAACAACAACAACAATTGTACTACATGATCAGACTAGCATAACTTTGTTGAGGGTTGCATTAATTATAGTTTAGTTTCACTTAAATATTTTTAGGTTTACTCAGGCCAGTACCTGGACTAAATGGCTAACAAAGACCAGAAAATTTGTCACTCCAAAAGGGAGAATGGCCAGTAAAGAGGGTTATCAAGGAGAGGATAAATCATAGAACTGTAAGTAGATAAATTCTTAGTTTTAGGTTGGAATATGCTTGAGGCAAGAGCTTACAATTGGCAAGACATGGGTTGGAGATAGGTCAGAATGACAATTCCTTCTGTGTGACATCATCTGCTATTTCAAAGAAAATTGACAAAAAATCTCTGCTTACTATGCATTGCTTATACCACCTGTCCCTTGCGACAAAATAAATTTAATCAAACAATTGGAAGCATTATTTATTCTAGTTACTTCAGGTATCCTGATCATAACCTAGGAGTGCTAAAAACTCCCTTTATGTGCACTATTTAACCCGTTTATTAGTCCCATGCAGTCTCCTGACTGCATGTTCTCCTTATATCTAAGGTAATACTTGGAAGAATTTCCTTCAACATCAAGATTATGACTTTTATGTTTGATCAACTTTCTTTACTTTGCTTCTCACAAATATACGACGCCTTTAACAGGCCACAGACACTGAAAAATATGAAGTGATCAATAGATTGTAAGAGTTGTTCTGCAAGATGTTAGTTCGTGTATTAATTTTACAATTGATACTAAGGTGATTCTATTCAGTTAACCAAGGGTGCAATAACACCAGGGAAGCCCTCTGTGTGTTATTAAGTGCTATCACAACAGTCATAACGTAGTTGTCATTCATCCTGATGTTCAATTTCTTGTTTTCAGCTTAAGAAAGAATTCCTGGTTAAGTGGAAACCCTCCTGGGTGGAGCCAAAAAATAGGACAAGCAAAAACACAGACATAGAAAAGGAAAATGGAAAATGAATTTAGAGTAACTCCTCAAAGTAGATAAAGCATTTGGTTTAAAAAGTAGAAATATATTTATTGATTTTTTAAAATTTTTTACCCATAATTAAAATGGAAACAGGGCCCGGTTGTTCGAAAACCGATTAGCGCTAACCTTGGGTTAAATGTTGTCCAAGGTTTCTGATTCTCTTGATGTTAAAAAGTGTTACCGCTGCTAACTTCATGTGGCGATTTAAAGTAGCCAAAGTGAAATTGTTACGTGAAAATAATTTACTGGAATCCACCTTGTTATGGATTAAAAGTGAATCAAAAATTGAGGCTAATCCGGGGTTACCTTAACCGTGCTTTGAACATCCAGGTCCTGACATAGTCTGTTTCCTGACCATGATGGTCTGTTTCCATCAGATGGTTTTTAATTGGGGAAAGGGATTTTTGGTGAAAATTGATTTTTGTGTTGGGGAGATCAAAGTGGTTAAATTTGGCCTTTTAAACATGTAATTTTACAAGCATGGAGCCATGTTATCACACTATACTTAGCCATTTTGACCTCACAGACAGACATGATGTCTAAATTACACTGTTTGCAAAGGAGACTGATATGGAATGTTATTTTTCTCTTGGTCACATATTCCATCCTGCATGCAATGACCCAGTGAAAAATGATTCCCCCTCATAGTCCTCTTTGGCATCCATCCACATGAACAAAACCAAATGAACTGTCTTTAGTACCTTCAAGGGTTCAGGGGAAACATTGATGCTTATTTGGAATGTTTGAAATTTATCACAGCATCTCCCCCCCCCTCCTGCCCCCCCCCCATCACCACAACTTGCCTCCAACCTCCCTATTCCTTTCAATAAATAAATCTATAGGGAAGATGTTACTTTTAAAATAGGGGCACTTGAATCCCAAAGGGCCAGGGGGGCAGAGGGTATCCCTCCCCCCCTGTATAAGCTGTATAGATATCTGCTACCCCAAGGGGTATGGCTTTTGGTTTAAAAATGGGTATGGATTTTGAGTGTTTTCATCTGAAAGTCTCATTTGGGTGTCTGAAAATGGGTATGGATTCAGAGGTTAGGGCTAAAAACATGTATTGGAAAGTGACACTGGAGAACTTGGCAGAACACCCTCACTAAAAATTCCGAGGAGTACCGCCTCCTCCTGGGACCTGAATAGTGAACTTAGAATAACTGCACTTAGCCTGATGTTGATCGGTGTAAAGTATACAATATTACATCTGTACTCACTGCCCTGTATGAAAAATGACTAGTTAATTCATAACCATCAGAGGTTAAATAAGTAAACAGTAAAAAGGCAATATTATACGTTCGAGGGCGAATTGGTATGAGAAAGGGGAAAAGAATAATAAATACTTTCTAAGCCTTGAGAAAAACAATACAATGAAAACATGCATAAGGAGATTAGTGAACAAACACGGAGAAGAAATCACAAACAGTAAAGCCATCATGGCCGAATTAAAAGGTTTTTATCAAGATCTTTATGACAACAAGGATAAGGATACTTGTGTGGGTGATATTCGTAGTTACATTGGAAACTTAGGAATACCCTTACTATCAGAGAAGCTGCAGCGTCAGTGTGAAGGGTCCCTAACATACGCTGAATGTTTAAATGTTCTAGACACTTTAAAAAATAACAAATCGCCCGGCAACGATGGTTTGACAGCGGAGTTTTATAAAAAATTCTGGCCTTTATTGGGAACATTATTGGTTGACTCTCTGAATACAGCTTTCGTTCACGGGAAGCTATCAAATTCGCAAAGACAGGGAATAATTCGACTTATCGAGAAGAAAGATAAAGATAAAAGATTTGTGGAAAATTGGAGACCTATATCTTTACTAAATGTACATTACAAAATTGGATCCAAAGCCGGCCCTGGCTACAAGGTTAGAGAAAGTTCTCCCTGAAATTATACACGAGAATCAATGCGCATATGTGAAGGGCAGAACTATCTTTGATGCAGTGAGATCAATTGGTGATATCATGGAGTATACTAAATTAAATAACATTCCCGGGCTGATGACCACCTTCGACTTTAAAAAGGCCTTTGACTCAATAAGCTGGCAATTTCTCACAGAAGCATTACGATCCTTTAATTTCGGAGAATCGTTTATTCGTTGGATGAAGGTACTTTATTCAGATATTTCAAGTTGTGTGATGAACAACGGCTTTGCTTCTGAACTTTTTGAAATCAAACGTGGTGTTCGACAAGGTGACCCACTATCCCCTTATCTTTTTATCATTGCACTTGAAATTGTAAATGTGGCTATACGTAAAAATAAAGAAATTGAAGGAATTACATTAGGGAAAAACGAAATCAAGCTCAGTATTTTCGCAGACGATTTAACCACTTTCGTTAAAAACACAAAATCATTTCGCCTGTTAGTCATGCTGTTGGAGAACTTTGGTAACATATCAGGGTTGAAAATAAACGAGGAAAAAACGGAAGCATATTGGTTGGGAAGTTTGCATGCAGCCCCAGAGAACATCGGAATTTCCACAGTTAATAAACCAATGAAAATTTTGGGGATATACTTCACCTACGACTGGCAAAAGTATCAGGAACTTAATTTCGAGAGTATCATCAAGTCTATCAAAAAATCTATCAATCTTTGGAATTGGAGAAACCTAACACTTCTTGGACGAACACAGATAATCAAGACGTACGCAATGCCTAAATTTATGTTTAGAGCAGCACAAATACCGTTAACAAAAGATATCATCAAAGAAATCAACACAGTTTTATTCCAGTTTGTGTGGAGAGGCCGCAAAGATAAAATAAAACGCCTGTCTCTAATCGGTGACTACAAGGATGGCGGGTTAAGAATGCCGCACATAGAATCCCTTATAAAAGCTCAAAGGATTATATGTCTCAAAAAGTATTTAGATGGAAACAAAAGCACATGGAAATTATTTTTGGATCACTATCTTAGGGACTATGGAGGCTCCTTCCTGTTGAAATGTAACTATGATGTGTCTGACCTACCACGTTGTTTACCTAAGTTCTATCGAGAATGTCTTTGTGAGTGGTCTTCATATAATGCGGATAGTTCATGTGTCTCCTCTCCATCTCAAGTGCTCAACGAAATCATTTGGAACAACAAATCTATTCGCAGAGATGGTAGACCTTTGTACAGAAACAAAATTAAAAATAAAGGTATATTAAGACTCGGAGATATCTTAACTCTCAGGGATTATAAATTAAAATCTTAGGATCAGATGAAAAAGAATGGCATAACAAATGCAGAGTATTTTCTTTTAATGGGTATCTATAATGCAATTCCTAAAGACTGGATAAACTTATTAAAGACTCAATCAAATTCGTCAAATGTGGCCTCGTCTAATGACAACGCAGATCCACCTGACGCATCTCTCCCTTCTTCGTCTAGAGGGGTATATTGGGGCCTAGTAGAAAAAATAAAAATTGCTCCAACTGCTGAGTCTAAATATGAAGAAATTTTTTCTGCGCATGACTTACGGTGGGAACAGTTCTACCTTCTCCCGAGAAAGGCAACTCTTGATTCCAAAACAAGAGAATTTCAGTATAAACTGTTGCACAGAATTATTTACACAAATAAGATTCTTTATAAAATGGGCTTGGTACCGTCACCTATGTGTTCCTTTTGTGGAAATATGGAGGAATCTCTCGAGCATTTGTTTATTTATTGCGATATCTCAAAACATTTCTGGTCGTCATTGACTGAGTGGTTAAATGAGTTTGGTTTTGATGTTAGGTATCTGAGCACTTTTGACATAGCGTTTGGTCTGACTAGCAAAGACAGTCTATTATTAAATCATGTAATTATTCTCGGTAAATATATAATTCACCAAAGCCGCTCTTTAAACATAAAACCCACTCTAACACTGTTGAAAGCAAAAATTCGCTCTACCTATCAAATAGAAAGTCTTATAGCAAAGAATAATGAGGACTCGAAAATTCATAAGCAAAAATGGCGAAAACTGCTTCCTTTCGTTGACAGCTCTTAAGGAATTTTAATATCAAGTAATCTACTTAATTGTTGTAAACATCTTTTGTTTGTAGATAATCATTCTGTAATGCATTATGTAATTGTTGCTTTCTGTAATGTTTTTGCGTTTTTTAATGTAGGCCTGCCTTGTACCTTGTACTTTGTTTTGTGGTTATCAATAAAGGTTTTTGTATTTAAAAAAAAAAAGAAAAATTGGGAAATTGAGTTATGTTGGGTATGCTGAGCTTGGGACCACGTGCAGTTTATTTTTCCCAGAAAGTGGAAAAAACTTGTATCATAGGATAGCAGTAGATTACCAGTAGACTACTAACTTCTTTTGGTATTGGTCATCGAGTTAATTGTTCTGCTATCTTATGAGAAGGTTGATAATCTAAGTTTTATCATTGAGGACACTCTAAGGAGACGTATGTGTAGGATATGGTACGTTGTATAAGCATTTCATTGGACTGCAACAAATCAATAATAAAGGATTTCCAACTACCCCCTGTTGCGTCCACGTTTGATACTTTGAGTATTGTAAGTACTTGGGCCAGTAAAGGTTCTGGAAGAGACAATTTGTCAGTGTGGATGTATGCAGAATTTCAGTTCATTTGTAGGAGTCAACCAAAGGTCATCTCATTGTTTAGACTTTTGATAAACGCTGGATTCTTTATAATCCTTCATTGTCAGCAAATTTCTTTCAATTTAGATACGACGGTGGAGAACAAAATGCCGTTTCAACCTGAATAGAAAACTGACTTTATACCCACTGAGTGTGTCAACTCAAATTTAACTTAAGTTTATACCAGGCAATTTTCAAGTTGGTTTTCATGCCCTGCATGTAGAGTCGATTTCCATGCCGGGCATGAAAAGCCGATTTTCTTGCCGGGCATGTAGAGCCAGATCTCATGCCGGGCATGAAATCTGGCTCGACCGAGAGAAGACTGGGTTGAGAGGCGAAAAAACAGTCATGCCGGGCATGAGATTTCGATTTTCATGCCCGGCATGAAAATCGAAATTCCATGCCCGGCATGAAAATCGAAATTCCATGCCCGGCATGATTTTTTTCGCCTCAAACCCAGTCTTCTCCCGGTCGCTCGGTACAGATTGTTCCTGAGCCAAAGAACATCCAGGGCATGAGCTTTTCCGAAACATGCCCTACCAAATTTTTTCCTCAATGAAATCCTCTTAAGTTTTCTTCTAACAGTTTTGGGTTTAGAGAGGCATGAAAAAATGCGTTACATGCCCAACTAGAGGGGATACCCGGTCGGAAGTAGTGCATTTTCCCCTACATGCCATGATCCATGTAAAAAAGAGCCTTTGATTTTTAAGATCGTTGAAAGTAGTACCCGCGAGGGCATTTCTTCATGCCTCTTATGGCTCAAAAGAGGTTTTCGTGGCTCAAGAGAGGCCGTTGATCATGTTTTGCCATTAAAATGTCCAAATATCATGCACATACGATGAAAACTGTAAATTTTTAACTGAAATTTCCCTTTCCAAGCCGTTCTCAGTCAGCCTGAACCAAATGTTGACATAACTGGTACGCTCTATGTTGGCGTGAATTCGGCTGTTACGAAGGATCTTATCGAGGCTTCCATTGGGTACAAACTCAACGACGACACATAAAGGCTCTGAAAAAAATAGTCAACTTAGGTAGCGTTGGATTTGACTGGCCGTAATCCGGGTGTTTGAGCGTTAATAGAACGATAAGAACCAACCACCTGTACAGGAACATCAAAGTCTGTTTAAGTGTTGGTACATAGTACAGAGCAAATTTTGTAATTTTCCTGTTAAAGCAATTAAACAAGACTATTATGTGTTTTCATTGGCAGGAATAATTGTCTGTAACGCGTTGTCTTCTTTTACCAAAAATAGCACGAATTTGCCCTTGACTTGAATGTATGAAAAGCATTTTTACAAACCTTTCGTACTAGACAAAGTTTTTGGCGTTTTTTTGTTTCTTTTTTTCGTGCTTATTACACTTTCTAATTGTTTTCATCCCAACTGCCAAGCAAAACGCGAAACATTTAGAGCGGTTACGTTTTCAATTGAGTGTCGAAAGTAATTCTCGTGTTGCTTTGGTTTTGCTTTACTTCGCTCTGTGATTGGTAAAAACATCTCGCGCCACTTTCTCTACCAATCAGAAGTAAAACTCAAACCAATCGCGACTTGCTGATACGCGTTTTCCCGCTCTTGGCGCCGGTTACGTGTACTTGCTTCGAGTTCTGATAGGTTAATTGCGTAATTTGTGTTTGTTGTGATTGGCTGAGGTAATTACTTTGGTTTTGGTTTTACGACACTCATTTGAAAAGCGCTCTAAAGAAAACAAAAAGTAATTACTCATTTATTAGATTACCCTCAAAAGAACATGTTCCAACTACGCTCACAATATTTGAATGGTGGCCTACTTTGATAAGCGTCTCAAGCTCTTGAATCAGAGAAAGGCGCTGATATCCGTCGCTGTTGTCTTGAAAAGAAGAAGGAAAACCATCAGTACTTGGAATTACAAATACGGAACATAAACATAACCACAAGATAAGACCTTTAATTTCTGATCGAATTATGTTTTTCTCTTGTACCATAAGAAGCGCGTAGTTCAAAGATCTGACCAAGCCTGGAAAATAGATCCCTATGTTGTGAGAGGTTTTCCATCTTAAAGCTGAACATGACTGCTGAAGTGTTTTATAGAAAGTTGGCATATATATATATTTTTTAAAAGTATTGCTTTTCCACAACTAAACAAACACAATAAATATATTTAGCAATCCCTATGTCTGCAAACATGCATGGCCACGACTTCATTAATGTAATACACTCACCAAGTTTATCGCACACAAGGCTGTTTACAAACCTTTTAACATTTTAACAGCCACCGGCAGTTTCTGTCCATTTCTCCTCAAATAAATCCCTTTCTTGACGACTCCAAACTCTCCTCCTCCGAGACTTTCTTCCGTTATTTCCAATCTCTCTCGAGGAATTTCCCAGTTTCTATTAATTACAATTTCTCTCAAATATGTATAGTCGTCTACCACTTCACCTTTGTCAGAGCTGAGTGGTTGGAAATCTTGCTGCTGCCTTGTAGATTCTTGAAATTATGAATATATGAATATATGATATATGATCTTATACATCTTTTAGCGAGATGTCGTCATTTTTGGTAACTGAAAGCTCGGGAATGTCTTTCTGAACGTCCACTATCTACAAACATAACGTGAAACTGAAGAATAACACATGATGGAGGTAGAGAAGAGAGAGGCCCTGTTAGGGGGCGGGGGTCTGAATAATCCATAACCCTGGGTAATGCTGGAAATCATATTTCTTTCTTTGCTGATTTAACAATCGACATCGGCCATTAAGGTCGCGGGTGATACCTGCTCATGAATGAATTTCTAAGTCAAAGTTTTGGTGGAGGTCTTCCGTAAAAAAGCTCTGTGTCTTGAAGTTTGGGAGCCGATTCCGTTTTAGACTTAACAAAGAGCTTGGGGAATCGTGAAAATGCAACTATGTTAATTTTAATCTGATGGGTGATGCTTTGCACCTCTGCCATGTTGGAAGCAAAGAACTAACGATATGCATACAAACAGCACTTAAAAATGTTAAAAATTTGTTATTGTCTTGTACCTCTGATATGGCCGCCGTGAAAACCCTCTATATAGTCTAAATAAATAGGTTGGCAAATTATGATCGTCCGGGTGAGCGTACTCCTGAGAGGGACTGTTTGTGGTGACATTGACTGACGTTTCGACAACCTGAGTGGAAGTCATCATCAGAGTCAAGTGAACTGTGAATCAGTAGATGTTATAGGTCTCTGGTCGTTGTCCTGATTGGTCGACGATCTAAATTAAATTCAAAATTTATTTTGCGAGCTCTCGCTTTTGTTTATAGAGCAATGCCAGTTAACAATGCATGTGAAAGGGTTAAAGCCCTTTGTTTAATTTAAATTAATAACGTTCAGTATTTCTTTGTGGGCAAAATATAGTACTTACGGTATAAAGTTTTTTTAATCCAGTCCATAAATGGAAACACCCTTGTGTAAAGTGAAAACTGATCCTTATGCGCACATCCATGGCCACAGCTAACAACGCCAGTAGCAACCCATCGATAGCCATTTCCCCTTTTTCTTTTCTGTACGAAAACGCCCCCACTGTGACCATAACAAGGGTTAATTTCTTCCTCTCTCGTCCCCTGCACACTGAACGATACTGTAGAATGGAAAGAAACTGCTGTTCCGTTTGAACAGCAGTCACCGTCGGTGACAGTCACCGTCGGTGAATCATAGTCTTGAAGACGGTTTGTAACTCGATTAGCCCATTCCGGAACTCCATCCGAATATTTTGAATCTCCCCAGCAATTTGCTGCTTGTATACCATGTGACTTCGTCATTGCCAAATCTCCTTCATTATCCTCAGGCAGGCACACAGTCTGAACAAACTTGCCAAGTTTCACATCTTCTCTGAGTTTCACAAGAGCTATGTTATTCACGTTTGAATGGTCGTTGTAATTCGGGTGAACGTAAATCCTCTTTGCCAAGTATACGTTATCGTTACCTGATTCTATCAGGTATCTGATGAAAGTAACAAAACGTTAAAATGGTTTCCTTTCTCTTCCTTACTCTTCTTAAACTGGTATTTCTTAGGGAAGAGGACGATGATTATCTAATCTCTTGGGTGAGGAAAGATACGCAATCCAGCCTAACCACACAATACTGAAAATACCAAAAGAAATAATTATTTAGTTACCACATTAGTATGACTCATTTGCCGTTTTTACAGATTCACAAATTCAGTTGCCGTATCTGCAGTTCTGGATAACTTTACCAAGTGGAAAACCTTTCCACTTGGATAGCAACGGTTGCTATCCAACGGAACAATTTTCTTCAACTTTCACATTTGGCCAGATTTTTGCAAGGTCATACACTTCATTATAGACACACCTTATAGGGCTATTATAGGGCTCTGTAGATATTTGATTACCCTGGAAAGGAGGTAAACTGAATTATTCACCCTCTCCTCACCAAACATAGCTCCGCAGACTACGCTCATAGTCTCATTCTTCACTCAAGATCATTTTTCGCTATCTTTTGGTCGTTCTTCCTCAAACCCATGAACAAAAAAGCCGTCACAACCCTCAAAACAGACGCATTTCAATAAATGGAAGATAAATTTCCCAATAAAGTAACCGCATCCTTGCGATTGATCAGTATGGACACCGTAACAGCCCAAAAGAATTTAACACCTCCCCATACCTGGGAACCACGCTTTATGCACATTTCCCTGTAATCATGTCAAGGGTTCCTTAAGCCAACTCGTGAATGCAAATACGAAATAAATCATTGCTATGCTCTATAATACAGGTGACAAGAAAGCGCATTATAGGTATTTATCAGTGGTTTTCACCCACGCCACCCTCGATAAGTATTTTTACTTGGCTCTACGTGCTAACCGGCGTGACGAAAATTGTGACAGTTTTTTGCCTTTTGCGTTACCGAATGACGTAATGTTTAAAACCTGATGACTCAGCTCATTTGTCTTATGGCTTTGAATATTTTGTGGAATAAAACTGAAAATTTAAATGTCGATATAAATTTGTCCACAACTGAACATGCTTTTACCGAGAGTTGTGAGCGATGTATTTATATTCTGCTGTGAATGTTGCACACAAATTAAAAAACATGATTATCGATACAGACAAACACATCGTCAGAAATTGTAGAAATTAGTAAAAAGCGAAGTCGTCGCTTTATCTCAAACACGTTAAAGCATGTCTTATGACGAAATCGTTAAATCCAGTTTGCTCTTCCGGAGTCAGCGAGTTGTCTCGAACTCTAAAATCGAACAAATCGGTTGAAAATCAAAAGTAAAGCAAAAAAGTTAGAACGACTAACTGGTGTATCCTTCTGTGCCACATACTATCCAAGAAGATCCAGCCTCGTGTAGTAATTCATTTCCCACTAACGAATAACCTTTCTTGACGTTCGCAGCTAGATACCTTCCAAGTATTAAACATAACCACGACAACATACACCAGAATTTTCCTTTCATAACATTTACTGAGAACGATTCTTCCTTAGGATGTCTCAGCGACACTTTGATCCCAGCAGCAACAACAGTGCCACTGGACTTCACCTCCTGCTATTATCAGTCCTTCTTTTCTTTCACTAGTATTTGACAGATATTTCAGTGTTTACTTTCGTGACAGGCAAGGGTCTAAAACCACTCGGCGGACGTCTGCGTCTATACCTACGACACTTTCTTGTGGACCCTTGTCCTATCGTGCGTGCGTGTGTGTACTTATCGATGTCTGTGTACAACTTCTTCTCTATATGTTTGGAGGTCGGCAGAAAATTATACCACAACACAAATATCTACATAGCCCTATAATAGCCCTATAAGGTGTATCTATAATAAAGTGTATGACCTTGCAAAAATCTGGCCAAATGTGAAAGTTGAAGAAAATTGTTCCGATGGTTACCTTTTCAGTTGGTCAAATTTCAGCGTTGGTTGATGTAATTCTATAAGTCTAAGAGAAGACTTTGTTCACAACTGCCACACCAGCACGGGAGCCAGATGGCACGGTTATGCAGCCCTCAGGACTACTTGTTCGTTTCATGGGACGTACAGTTACGCACCTTTGCTGCAACTTGCTGTTACAGACAATTGAATGTTATCGTACGTGCAATCACGCACGCCTCGCTTGCTTTCTTTTCGAGACGAACGGACACTTCGTCGGTTCTGCACGCATTGTGGGCCTTTGTTTTTGGTAAGTGAAAAGGCTAGCTGATCACATATCACGTGAGTGTCAATGGATTTTAAAAGCCGAGTAAATTGTGTTTAATTCCCTGTTAAGGATTAAAATATATATTTTTATATTTTAGTTAGAACTAAATCACTAGTTTACTACAGTACACTTACTGACGCTTATTTCCCTGATAAATACGCTTATTTCCGTCATCCCTCCGATCCCGGTCGTAAAAACAGTTCGCTGCAGTCAGAACCCAGCGGCGTAAATGAGGGCACCACGACATAATAATCGATCAAATAATTCAACTGGAGGAGGAAAAAACAAGATTTTTTAATACTAATTTTCTAATAGGTCGTCTTCAATTTTGCTCCACAAATTGTGGCCCTCCAACCATTTCTAAAAAGTCTCAATAATTGAGTCCTGTAAAAAAAAAATTACCATAACTTGCAAAGAACTAACAAACGCACACAGGCTGCAAGGAAAATAACTGACTGGAAATAAAGCAAACATGATGCCAAACTTTGTTTCTACAACGTTCGTTGCCCCGGCGGGGCACCATATACCACAAATCAGCTTGTTTACATCACTGCGTAACCCTTGCAGAAAACGCACTTCACCGTTCTTGGTTGGATCAGATCAGCGGACCAGGCCAGTTGGCCAGCTTTTGCACTCTTTTAAACCATGCTTTATGAACAAACATGATATATGTTAGATAGGTCCCTCAAACCCCATTATTTTAATAATGAGGGTTAAAACCCATAAACCCCTAAGATCATGGAATATTTATGTAAAAATAACGAAGAGCCGCAACCAGGATGAAACATAATAATTTTTAAAAAAGTTCTCTGGTTAAAATATTTATAAAAAATTACGAGCTTTTGGCTGTCTGAACTTCAGCCTTCAACGGGTAAAGTGATAAAAAGGCGGTAAAACGAAAAAAATGTTATAATGGAATAAAATTAACTAAGAATTTTTGCTAAAAAGAATGCTATATTGTCCTGGGAGTGGATAAGAATTATTGTCCGCATTGGGAGTTACCATTGTGTGCCAGGATTCCAAAAACTTTCTAACGCGATAACTGCCTTTGTCAATGATTGAAGCGTTTTCAAAGTCAATCATGGTCATGAGACCATGCATGGTTCGCAATTCTAGTCAACCAAGACGGACAAATCATAGCCGGGCGAATCATGTTTCAAATACCCAAGCCTACACACACCTGTGAAATTGGCTGTGATACCTCTATTCTAGGAATTTGTGTCTTAATTACATCCACCTTCGCCAAAATAGTATATATTTAGTTACCATGGCCACCAAACCCTTGTTGAGTGGTTCCCACCAACGGTCTCAAAAGCTACTGGATTCTTTCCACAGTTGGCGTTGCCTACGTCAACAAGGGGACAGAAAAGTATATAGATAGTTAGAGAGAGTGAGAGAGAGAGAGAGAGAGAGGAAGTGTGACTAGCTGTGAACGAAGATATTACCAGTAACAGCTCAGAAGCCAAATTTTTTATGACCTCGCCCCCACCCTCACGACTCCACAATGTGACTCACACTTATAGGAGAAGGTCACTCCAGAAACGGTGTTTTTTTAATTGACAATAAAATGATAACGCTATATTGAATGGAACTCCTGTTCAAAGATGGCCAAAATTCAACATCGCGTGCCTCCATTTTGAAGCGTACTTAGCGGCCTGGTCGCTTGTCCGTGACGTCATTCTGTCCAACGCGGGTGGACGTCTTCTCTGAGTGATAGATCCCGAGAGATGGCTGCAGTGGTTGGAGAGCACAATGTGGTGTTCTTGCCAAAAATGTGAAGCAATTTTAACTCCAAAAGAGTGTATTTGTTGTGATCCAGAATCGGAAAACAAGATGGGAGGTACAATCATACTTTCCTGGCACTACCTTATCGTAATCGTATTTTATGTTTGAGTACAAAATTAATCGCTTCATAAATTATATTAAAACAGTGGGCTCAAATCAAGCCTAAGAGTTTGGTTTTAACCTGTTTTGTCTACTTTAATTTTACCGCCTGGCGGTGCAATCCACAGGTAGATTATGAAAAGTAACACTTCTTACTCGACCCTTTTCGGAACTGTTATTGCAATCCGGAACTAAGCACTTTGGCATTTTCTCTTTACGAAATGAAAACGAAACATATGCAGCCGCTTAGCAACAGTACCAACAAGCTCTGTTATACCAGCCGCGTTTAGATTTCCCGCCAGTTTCACGTTGGACGGAGAGACGTCACGGACAAGCGGCCAGGCTGCTGAGTATGATTCAAGATGGCGGCACACGGTGTTGAATTTTGGCCTTCTTTGGAGAAGAATTTCATTAGGAACGGATGCACTTTTGAAGCCAAATACGGCACTTTTAAAAAAATACAACGTTTTCTGGAGTGACCTTCTACTTTAAGCGATAAAGTTTGCCCTCTTCCCCACTATAAAATCAGTAAAACAAGGTCCTTTCTACCTGATCAATGTCTTGATAGCTCTTGCAAAAAACCTTTGAGCCAGATTCTACGCTAGAAAAATTGTTACTTGACTTGCCAGCAACACATCAACGAGTAAGGACTTATTTGAGTTCATGGAGAATTCCAGAATTCCAGAATTACTGGACGTTGCCATTGGGAAAGCTATATAAGCTTGGTAGATGGTGCCATTGTCTGTAAATGCAAATTTTCTGTACACGATATCCGGAAAAACGATTCTCTCGTGATGAAGTTGATGAATACAGTGCGAATTGTGAACAATAACTACCCGATATGTATGCATTTACTTTATTTAGCAATATTTGTAGAGGGGCCAAGAGGTTGAGTTAATTGAGTTAAATTCGAATTTATATCGCTGCTGAGAATTGTTCCGGAACAAATTTCAAACAATCAGTTCTTAGCAGTTTAGGCCTTAATAATATAATAGGTGTATTAAATCATGATTTGCCTAACCTCAGATTACACTATTAAGACAAATTTAACCCAAACACCAGCTTAAACATGGACTACGAGTAGTCCCTCTTTCTTCACTATTCATCTCTGTTGTATTGTCTTAGCATATAGTGCATGTAAATCCCTAGTTTTTAAATTTTATTATATATCCACACTGTAATATCCTAGGTTTTTAACGTTTATATTAGTATTGTAAATTATTTTTTAGCTCAATGGCTTAGTATGAAAGAGGACCCTTCGGTAAATCACTAGTTTCGGACTAGTTCTTTAAGAGTGAAGTTGGCATCCTCATTGATTAAAGATTGTTATCATTAATTATCATTAAGGGATAGTCGAGCGAAAAGAACATGTGAATGCTAGGGAAAGTAGGCTGCAGTGTAGAAACTTAAATGCTCGTAGCAGAGCTTGAACATAACAGACGTTTTGCTTACTATTGCAAAATACTGTCAACGGACTCTAAAAATAGTCGCCTTTCGGATAAATGATATTACAATCACCTCTAAGCTGTCTTTGACCCATCTTTGAATTAGCTTGTGAAGTCGATTCCCAGTGAACTACGCGTACAATAAGACATAAGGGAAGTCTCAAATTCAAACTAAAATATCCATTGCTGAGTGAGTTTAAAATATTTCTCTTACCAATATTCCCTTGTGCACGAAAACTCAGTGCGACAATAGCTACAACAACGGGAAGAAACAGTTTCTTCATCGTTGAAAAACAGACGCATAATAGATGGTGCAACGCCATCAGACGTCTGTATGAGAGGTCGCCTATTGTAATCGCTATTACTCCATGTATGCACCCAACCATAAAATAAATATTTATTTGTCTGTAGTCAGGTTATTAACATTATTTAGTGCACTCAAAAGCTTACATTGTTAGAAAAGATATGCGCAATAACATCAATTTATTTACTTTAGAGTACGGAAGAGGAAATTGGCAGTGGTGATATTCCTTATTCTAAACGGTACATAAATTAAAACAAAACGAAAAATTAGATTTAACAACTGATTTATTAACTAAGGTAAATTGGTCACAGTAAATAATTTCAAAAGCAGACGTTTTAAGTGATAACCGTTAGTCAGAGCTAATCAATAATCATGTGCTGAGGAATAACAATTGAGAGGTATAAACAGCGAATGAAACCGTCATTTTTTCGTAATGTAACTTTCTGATGTATCATAAATCGCGTATGAGGTGGGAACAGCCCTGGGAGGATACCGTTAACGGACTAGTTCAAGAGCCCATTTGCGGTCTTGCTTCTGATTGAGCACAAATTTGGAGGCATTGTATTTTTTGTGCCCAATCAGCTATCAGTTTATTTCCCCGTTGCTTTCGTGACGTCTTATACAGAGTGTAACTTTGCTAAATATTGCACCCTGATCTCATGCACTCGTGCGCACTGAAATCAATTTTTTGTGTCGCTTGTTCGATAGGCCTACCATCGGAGAAAGTTTAAGTAATATGCGAACCCAAAAAGTCGAGAAATCGAGAAATTGTTTAAGGGTAATCAAGGTCAGTTGTGAAAGTTCACACCTTGGGTGTGAACTTTTAGAAACGTGCAGGTTGGAGCAGACGTAACGACAAGCTGTGATTGCACGTAAATCCTAACTGCATGCTTCTAAAAGTTCACGGTATGAACTTTTCACATTACCTCGGTCTGATTTTCATACTCGTTGTTTGTTTTTCCTTGATTACCCTATCCAAATTTCTCGATTTCTCGGCTTTGTGGGTTCCATTTTACTGAAACTTCTTCGATGGTAGGCCTATCGAACGAGCGAGACGGAAAGTTCATTTCAGTACGCACAAGTGCATGAGATCTGGGTACAAGATTTAGCAAAGTTACACTTTTCACGATTTCACAATTTATTCACAACATTAACAAAATTCACAAAAATACATAAATTATTAAATAGAAAAATTAATACATTACATTACATTACACTCTGTATAAGACGTCACGAAAGGAACGGGGAAATAAGCTGATCGCTGATTGGGCACAAAAAATACAATGCCCTAAAATTTGTGCTCAATCAGAAGCAAGAATGCAAATGGGTTCTTGAACTAGTCCGTTAAAGGTATCCTCCCAGGGGCTGTTCCCGCCCGTCTTGTAAACTTTCGCTCGCACCAGGCTTCAGCTCGCACCGATTTCGCCCGTTATCTCTGCCTCTCGCCCCGACCATATGCCCCTAGGTCTCCGGGGATGTCCCTCATCACTAAAATTATTTTGCAAGGTATCCCTTACCCAAAGACCCCTAACCGGGCCTCGCTCAAGTTCCATATACTGTATAGTGCAATGTTAACGTTATGAATCGAGATAATTTCCAGTTTACAGATTTTACTGCGACAATGAACGCGAAGGTACGCAGACCAACTCGAAAATATAGCTACATTGCAGTACTTTAAAAAACATGATCGAACAAACAAAAGATTACATTCTGGAAGAAGATACATTACAAGACACAAATACCAGTTGCACACAAGGCTCACTATCTTGTCTGAGACGCGCGTAGGCACTCCTTAATGCCCAACAAAGGCAATCAATTTATAGATTAGCTGTTCTCCGTGCATTATATTCTAAATTATAAAATCCTTAAAGCCTCTTTTTCAGCCACTGACAGTTATGATTACTACGAATGGAAACCGTTTACTTCATGGCAACTATTCAAATGACCATCCGATCACGACCCATTCATTTATTTAGATTACTGCCTCTGAAATCAAAACATAACACTTTACACCCCTTCCCTCCCCCTTCTTAACAGCAAACACATGCTCTCAAGTTATTTCAGACGCTAGTGGTTCAACAGTGCAGAATGATGGGCTGAAGTGCGAAATTATGTACACTAAAGCTAAGTTGATCGCATAACACGAAAATAAAAAAATTAAGCTATTGAATCAAACAATTCTATTAGCTATTCGTGGAGAATCCTGCAGATGTGCCTACTGCCGTTTTAATTCATGGACAAAAAGCCATCCAGAACTCGTTAATTCGCGGGAATCATCTATCAATAGCATTTTCAAAATCACCTCTGATAACGAGCTTCGACAATTTTCATTTAAATTGCTGCATCGCGTCTATCTTGTTACCAAAAGCAATTATATTATTCCTCGGAATTACAAGTAATGTAAATTATATGTTTTCCCATCAATTTGATTCTTAAGAATATGCCTTTTTGGACTGTTCGGAATTCTTAAAGCTACTTAAAAGCATTGGTGCAATAGTTTGATACGTGTAACTTCACTAATGTTAATCTCTGCCCGCACGAGGCACTTTTGAACCTACTGCCCTCGACTCTCTTGTTCTCTCCTTATCTAGGAAGGAAGTGAAGTCTCCTCCTTATTAGCAGTACTTCTATTCTTGCAAAGTTTCAAAAAGACCCGTCAGTTATAATGACTTCTTTCACAGGTGTTTGATACAGTACAAAGTTGAAAAGCGCGTAAACACTTGACCTGATTCCGCATCCTCGCAATCTTTTCGGTGTGCGCGCGTGTGTGTGTAAGTGCGTTTTCGTGTGCTATCCAACCTCGCATGTTTGAGTGTGAATAATAAGTAGGGCAAAGCTAAAATGTTATGACGCTGCTACTGTTTATAAGTATTGTTAAAAGTAGTCACATTGTTATTATTATTGTACTTACCAATGTAAGAATATAATTATTGTAATTATAAAAGAAAAAATAAAAGATAAACTTCTGTTAACTGTTTATTTCAAAAAATGTCTGTATTTTGCTGGTATATCAACATGGCGTGGTTTCATTTTGCGGTGTCTCCAGTGAAAGTACTTCAATTTGAATATTATAACCTTCAAAAAGTTTAAGTTATATTCCCTCAAATGGCTATTGCTGATTCCTGTCTGTTAGGACAGACATTACTACAAAACCAGAGCGATTATGTCATAGTTAATAGGTAAATTCGATAATATTATAGTTAGTTAATAGGTAAGTTAGTGTACTTACTGCGTGTGCGGTTAGCATGAGTGCCACGTTTTTCCATTAATTATTATGACACAATGACCAGACGGTAATAATGACGCATTTCACAAAATGATTTTAGTTCTGTTCAACTTTACTTCTGCCATAGAGTAGTAGTGAGGCCATATATTTTAAACGAACTTTGAAGCAGGGTTTCCATGGCCTTAAAAAGAAAACAATTTAGTGCAGTTGGATATAGGACCTGAAATAGTTGCTCCTCGCCCCTTATTCATATTAAAGGTTGGGTGAATATTCTATCAGTATGCGAATACAGACACTTAAGTGTTTGTTTGGAACGGTCCTGAAATTTTGCATTACTCTGACGCCTGTTGAAAGGCATGAGCTGTGGGTAAAAAAGTCTCTCGCTCCAGCCTTAGTTAAAATGGTCGATGGACCTCAATTCACTCTATTGGTGAGTAACTATAAAACTATAGGTCGACTACGGTCGCTTATCACTGACACTGGAAATTCCATTCGTTAGTAGGATATCGAATGAGACGATTCTTGCTGCCTGAATGATGGGGAACTTACATTCTGTTCTGTAAATGCAATTTGCTAGATCTGTGAAATTGAGGAAGAAACAAAAAAAATAATAACCTGTCAATACTATCGAACACTCAAAACGTCTCTCAATTTCGAATACTCTTCTTTGAGAGAAGCTCAAGTTCCTATTCATTTTCTATCGCCTTCAGTTTCTTAGCGGGAAGATCTTTCGTCAAAAGCAATTTAGTGAAACCTCAATGCCGGCATCGATCGCCACACGCTTGTAAATTGTATTTTCTCGGATAATGGATTTCCAAACTAGCATCGTGGCTCGATAATATCTAGCACATTTTTAAAACGTTATGTTTAACACAGGCTAGACATTTGTGTTCGATCTCGTCCCACTGATCATAACAAAGCCTATTAAGTTGTGGGAATTCCATAGCCCAAGGACGAAACAAGACAAAAACTAGCTTTTAATAATACCAGTCACCTTAAAATTCAGTCGGATGTATTTGCAAACTTATCCTACCCGGAGAGTGAGAATAACACGGCAAGATCGATCAGTTAACCTACGATGTAGTTATTTATCACCAAACATTTTGAGTTTACAGAGTTCGCCAGGGACATTTTGCCAGTGGCATACGAACGTGTTTTGAACAGAAAGAAGTGGTTTACAAAGTAAATGTTTGTGTTTATGTTCCGACTGATGTTGGATAAAAAATGTTGATCGTTAGATTTTGGTTTACGTTTGTTAATTCTGACAGCAGAATGTACGTTAAAAACTATCAAGAAGAGACGGTAAATAGGAAACATCTTCGTTTTCCGTTAGTGACAGATACGACTTTATTTTTACGACTACACAGAGGTTATTATTCGCGAGAGTAGGTTTCACCAACATTGCTTAAAAATGCATTTCTTCATCTTTGCAAATATTACAGGGAAATTACGAAAGGAATCAAACGATAATTAAAATAAGAATAACGATATCCTCTTCCTTTCATAGTCCGTGGCTGGGCCAACCAAGAAAGAAAACGAGAGAACTATAGCAATTTATAGTAAACATTTTCTTACTCTTCAAATTGACCTTTCTTGATACACCGAAAATACGTGGATATACATATTAAAAGCTACAAAAAACCTATTGTTCGAATGTCTTGCATGGTTATTGATCCATTGCCTAAGGCAGAAACTGCTACAAAATGAAAGACAATACAAATTAAAACAACATGCATCACATTTTTATGTCTCCTAGTTATCCAGTTCTCCTGCGTTATCCAAAGAATAAAACAGAGTACAATATATATTTTTATAGTGTTATTTTAAACAGGTCTGGTTTCTTGTAGTCGAAAAACTATTGTTCGTTTAACATATCTCAGAGTGATAGTGCTTTAGTATTTTTCAACGCAAATTTTAAAATGTATTTCTTGGCTGCTCTGTGGCAAACTGAATTCCATTTGCTGGAATGCCTCAAAACTTCAGAGAACACCAGAAATTCAAGAAGACAAATTATTAATATTGACAGAAGGTAACAATGACTCACTTTACAAATGATTTCAGCTTCGTTTATTTCACTTCAGCCATCGATTTGTAGCTTGGTCCTACATAATGAAGAGTTTAGACTCAATGTTAAATTCTATGCCGAAAATATCTGATAGAGTATGTGCAATCTGCCACTTTGTCAAATATTTTTGGCTGATTTAAGAATGCCTAACGGTTTAATTGTGCTCATACGATCCTTTATGAGAAACGTCCTACTAAAAATTGCTCGGGACTTATCGTGAACAATGCAAATAAAAGGCGGTAGTTTTCAAGATGAATGTTCTTTGTGGTGAATGGCGCCTCTGTTATTTGTTTTGACTCCCTGAAACAAAGGTTTGGGCGGAAATAGAAGCACATTAATATACTTATTAAACGAGAAGAACTTCTCACGGCGTTTTTAAGAAAAAAGTGAAGGCTACATTTTTAAAATGTTATGTTTAAAATTCGCCAGACATTTAATTTGTTGTTAGACATGGTACCCAAATTACAAATCATTGACCAATAAATTGCTTGAACTCCACAACCACGAATCCTGGTTGTGGAGTTCAAGAGAAACAAGACTAAACAGTAGCTTTCAATAATACCAATCGAACACCTAGCTTAGGTGTACTAAGAAACCTCATTTTTCCAAGAAGATCGGACCTTTTCTTAACACATTTTTCATCGCCTTATTAAGAAGGGAAATAAAACCGCAAGTTCGATCAGTAAAACTAGAATGTCGATATGTCGGCTATCGAACGCCCGACGCATTATGAGTTTACAGACGCTAGTTATCTCTAAATTGAAATTGTCTTGAGACAAAATTTGGGCATTTAAAAGTGCATATTAACAATATTTAAACAAATAGGTCAAAACTTGAGTTTCCGACAAATTTTTTCGGCGATTCTTGGATAAAAGGTATCAGTCTCTAGCGTTAGCTTTGCGTTTTCTTAAACACTGATAGCAGTGTACACATTATTCAAAAGTATCTGAAAACTATTGTTAGTAACAATCGCTTTCGTTTAGTGCTCGTCACCGAAACGCCTGTATTTTGCAACTTTAACAAGAGATATTTCTCGTGAGTATAGTTTTATTAGAGCTAAACACGTTAAATATTCTTCAGATGAGCATATATCTAAAAATCGAACAGCCATAAAAACAGAAACTATGTATCATAAAATCGAGAGCAAACCTTCTTCAGATTTCGAGTATTCTTAAGATGTGCATATATTATAAAAATATTACTAAGAGGTCAAGGTACAACTAAAATGAAAGTTACATTAGTATATCTGTCATAGTCCATAGCTGATCCAATTGAGGAAGAAAAACAGAATGCAAGTCCCCCGTCATTCAGGCAGCGAGAACCGTCTTATTTGATAGCTTACTAACGAAGCGAATTCCCAGTATAAGTGATATGCGACCGTAGTCGACCTATAGTTTTATAGTTTCTCACCATTAAAGGAATTTAAGTCCATCAACCGCTTTTACTAAGGCTGGAGCTAGAGAAATTTTCACCTCCATCACGCCGTTCAACAGGCGTCAGTATAATGCTAATTTTCAGGACCTTTCTGGACGAACAATTCAGTGTCTGTATTCGCATACTGATAGAATATTTACCTTATGAGTAAGGGGAGAAGAGCAACTATTTCAAGTCCTACATCCATCTGCCCTAAATTTTTTCTTTTAAAGACCATAAAAACTCCCACAATTCGTTTGAAATATATGGCTTTACTACTACTCTGTGGCAGAACTAAAGTTGAACGGAACTAAAATCATTTGGTGAAATGCGACATTATTACCGTCTGGTCATTGTGTAATAACAAATAATAGAAAAACTTGGGACACATGCTAACTGGAGACGCAGTAAGTACACCAATTTACCTATTAACTAACTATAATATTATCGCTCTGATAGCAATGTCTGTTCTAACAGACAGGAATCAGCAATAGCCATTCGATGGAATATAACTAAAACGTTTTGAAGGTTATAGTAATTAAATTTAAGCATTTTCACTGGAGACACTGCATTTTTTTGAAATAAACAGTTAACAGAGGTTTATATTTTATTTTTCTATTATAATTACAAGAATTCTTCTTAAATAGTAAGTACATAAACAATAACAATGTTACTACTTTTAATAGTAATAGTACTTTTTAACAGTAGCAGCGTCATAACATTTTAGCTATTCACACTCAAACATGCGAAGTTGGATAGCACACGCCAACGCACGTAGGTACACACGCGCACACACCGAGGAGATTGCGAGGATGCGGAATCAGGTCAGGTCCGCTGAGTTGATAAAGTAAATTGGCCACCGCAACGAGATTGAAAACTATACTCACGACAAATATCACTTGTTAAAGTTGCAAAATACAGGCGTTTCGGTGACGAACACTAAACGAAAGTGATTGTTATTTACAAATAGCTTTGAATGTGTACACTGCTGTCATTGTTGAAGAAAACACAGAACTAACGCTTGAGACTGATCCCTTTTATCCAAGAATAGCCCAAAAAATTTGTCCGAATATCAACATTTGAGCTACTTGTTTAAATATTGTTAACATGCACTTTTGAAAAAGCGCTAAATTTTGTGTCAAGACAATTTCAGTTTGGAGATAATTACAGTCAGTAAACTTATTGTGTCTGGCCTTCGATACCCAACATATCGACATTCTAGTTTTATACTGATCGCACTGGCGGTTTTATTTCCCTGCGTAATAAAATGTGTTAAGAAAAGGTTGGACCCTTTTGGAAAAACGAGGTTTCTTAGTACACTTGAGCGAAGTGTTTAATTGGCATAATTGAAAGCTACTGTTTATTGTTGTTTCGCGCGGTTGCGGAGTTTAAGCAATTTATCGATCATTGGTTTGTAATGTGTGTACCGTGTCCAACAGCAAATGATTCTAGCCATTTTTAAATATGATATTTTAAAAAATGTAGTCTTCACTTCCTTCTTAAAAACGCCGTGAGAAGTTCTTCTCGTTCAATGAGTATTAATGTGCTTCTTTTTCCGCCCAAACCTTTGTTTCAGTCAGTCAAAACAAATACAGAGGTGCCTTTCATCCCAAAGAACATTCATCTTGAAAACTACCGCTTTTCATTTTCATTGTTCGGGATAAGTCCAGGGCAATTTTTAGTAGGTAGTTTCTCATGACGGATCGTATGAGCAGTCTTAAATCAGCCACAAATATTTGACAAAGTGGCAGATTGCACTTACTCTTTCAGATATTTTCAGCATAGAAAAAGGTCTTTAAAGAAATACATAAAACCTCCTGAAAATTCCCTACAGTGGAAGTTGTCACACGAATAACGTGGGTGGACGTCTCTTCCGCTCTCGCTTAGTAACAGTGGTCGATTAAGATAAATTCCCCTTAAAAGTGTCGAAAGTGAGTAATTGCAAAACTGTATTTGCTTTTAGACTTCGAAATCAAATGAGACAATCCTTGCTGTTTGAATGACCGGGAAATTCTGTTCTGTTTTTGAAACTGCCTCGAACTGTTGTCTGCGATCGCTTACCCCTTACTACAAAGCAGTCAGTGTTAAAGCTTCTATTAATACTAATGTCTGCCACATTCAGCTCCGATGTACTTGGAAACCTCTTCTTCCCGAGAAGCTGGAACTCTTTCTTCAAACATTTTCAACTGTTTTTATTCAAAGAGTGAAATATTCTCGCATGTTCGATGGGGGAAAATGTACTGCTGGTATGGATTGCCAAGATATTTTGAGCCGGTTTAAGGACCATAAACTAATTTGTCTTCGATCACGTACATCCACAGGAAATCATTTACTTTCATAGTGCGGGGGCTGCACATCCCCCTCCCCGGACAGTACTGAAGTATCCTCGTGCTATCATAGTCTGTAGGTGGACCAATTGAGAAAGAAAAAGGGGGTGACACTTTCTTACGCTCCGTTTCTTCTATTTCGTTTTCTTTCATGTTTTCTTGTCACATCTTAAATACGTCAGTCTTCTTAAGCTTTCAGCCAAATGTTTATTAAAAGAAGAGAAACTCGTCTCAAATGGAAATCCACCAGACGGAATATCGTCTTAATGTGAATTTAAAGGGGCTATATCACGGGGATTTTCACGTTTTGGGGTGAAAGATGTGAAGAAATTTAAATAAAATACCTTTTATCTCGCGTGGAATGCTCTTAGAACATGACTTCAAAAAAAAAAAAAAAAAAGCAATGGAATGAACAAACCATAATCGGTTTCTGTTGATTTTCCAAGAAACAAAGGAGGAACTTGATAACATTTGCCGAATGTTTTATTCTATGCCGAAAAAAAGAGCTAATAGAAAATGTGTGAAATGCCACTAAGTAAAATATTTGTGGCTGACTTATGCATGCATAATGGTTTAATAAAAATAGAAGGTTGTGTGCATGCGACATTTTATGAGAAACGTCCGGCTAAAAATTGCTCTGGATCGCGAACAATACGAATGAAATGCGGCGCCTTTCAAGACGAATGTTCTTTGAGATGGTTGGCGCCTCTGTTATTTGTTTTGGCTGATCACAACAAAGATTTGAACAGAAATAGAAGCACATCAATATTAAACAAGAGAAACTTCTCGGCGTTTCTAAGAGAAAAGTGGACCTATCAGAGAATGCTTTTGAAAAAAGCATACATTGCTCCGGGGGGATGTTTTGTTGACAATTCGGTGTTTTTTGAGCTCTGAGAAATACCAAAGTGGAAAGAAAGGGTTAATACCATGGATACTGTGGCGTTAAAAGTCGGTGACATCTTGCTTTGAATCATCTTTGTGTAGAGCCCTGCTGAGGATACGGATATTGAAGAGCATTGACTCCAAACGCCACTGAAACTCTGTCCTCCAGTAAGTAAGTGAGTTGCTTATATAAGTGGTCTTTAGTTACACATTGATTTCTTTTTCTTACATATTTCATATTTTGGTTCAATGAATTAATGTTTACACCTTTTTAACCTATTGAAGTCTTAATCCACTTATGTTTCTATCAAACGAATCGTCTTCTTTCGGGGTCTGGTGACGTCTTTGTTCTGTAGGATGGCTTTTTATAATTCGAAAAAAGTTGTGAGTCTGTGCAGGGTTTTTCTTTTCTATTCTGTGATTAATTCTTTCCAGTGTTCAGATAATAAAATCACGCTGCGAATGTGTACCGAAGCACAACATTGAAATTAAAATTTTTGTTTTCCCCAGACATGTCTTTTCAGGAATTTTTCTGTTTGTGCTGGTGTGCGGCATTGGATATTGTTGGTATTTTAGCCCATCTCCGCACGCACATGCACGCTCAAATAAATATGTAAAATTCAACCGCTCTTACCCGCTCTCCATCCATCCATCCATCCATCCATCCATCCATCCATCCATCCATCCATCCATCCATCCATCCATCCACCCATCCATCCATCCATCCATCCATCCATCCGCGAAAAGCTGTTTTCCGAGTTAAACATACCTTGAATGGAAATACTTCTTATCGATGTCATGGATAGCAGAAGAGCATTAAAACGAGAGGATATTTGTCTTGATCTATCTTCTTGCAGAGCTTGCGGAGGAACTTGCGTTAGAACTGAACCAAACAAGATCCTTTAGACACTGTTCGTCGGTCCATTTGCTAGTACTTTGGAAAACCCAACAGTAACCCTTACTGAGAGGTAAAAAGTATAATCCGTTTAATGTGAATGAAAAGATAAATAAACTTTTGTCAAGTTGAGATCGTGTACGAAACCTTCATGACTGTGCAATACATTCTGATCCATTTGTTAGGTACAGCTTTTAGTTAAAGATAATTCACAGACGAAACTATTAGAGAAAAAAGCCATCGGTAACATTTGAGAGAACAACTGTGGTATTTACATTTCTAAGTGACTTGTTTTTCTGTTTTCTTGATATTTTTGCCAGTCAGAGCATGAAGACTGTGGGTATTATCATTGTTGCACTTTTCATGATGTCTACCACATCAGTCGTTGTCCGGTGTTCACCATTTAAGGTTTGCCGTTTTGCAAAAAGCTGCAGTGAAATAAAATCTCTCAATCCACAAGCCACGAATGGTACTTACGTCATCGACCCTGATGGAGAAAGAGGTCTCGCACCCTTTAATGTCTCTTGTGATATGACCGACAAGAATGGAGTTGGCGTGACAGTCATTGGTCACGATAGTGAAGATAGAACGGTGGTTAATGGATATGAAGAGAAGGGAAGTTATGCTCGAGATGTTCACTATTCCGGAGGAAGTGTTGCACAACTGGCTAGCCTTACAGTTGTCTCTGCCTACTGCGAGCAGTTTATCAAGTACGAATGCCGTCGCGCTCTTCTTCTCTACCCCGTGGGCAACCCACATAGCTGGTGGGTGTCACGCAACAGCAGCAACATGACGTACTGGGGTGGAGCCACACCAGCTGATTCCCACAAGTGTGCATGCGGAGTGACATCTCCAAACTCGTGTGCCAACCCTGACAGAGGATGCAACTGCGACAAGAATGATGGAGTATGGCGTGAGGACAGCGGTTTGCTCACTGAAAAGTCTGACCTTCCCGTGTTGCAGCTTAGGATTGGAGATACTGGTTTGCCCGAAGAAACAGGCTACCACACGCTTGGCAAACTCAAGTGTTACGGTATTGCCTAAATTTGGAACGCAAAGGCAATGTGTAAGCACACATTTTAAGCACCATGGATTTGGGGATATTTAGGGGAGATTTTAAGTTCTTTATTCTTTCACTGAAAGCGAGATCTACTGTACGTAAGGGAGCAGCCTTTCAAACGTTTTTGACTGAAGAAACAAATGCGCTTTGTGGCCAAAAAAATATGGAAACAAACAACAAATAGGCGAACACCAAAGTTAACGGACAGCAAACTAGCAAACTATTACCTGCATTCACTTTCCCTTTCGTAGTAAACGTTAGTAGAGTGGCACATTCATTTCTTGTATGTGGAAATATTTTAAAATAATAAAATTGGTCTTTACTGTGCATGCAAAAATTACTAAGAGAAAAACATTTTGTGAAAGTTGCTGAAAAATATAAAATGAAAGCAAGTTTCAAGAAAATCCTTAAAGCAATTTGGAAAAAGGAGTTGAACGTCAACCTAAAAGACCGATTATCTCTAAGTCTACGTTTTGATCAGTTCCCTTAAACAGTACCTTGCATTCTATTTGGAAGGAAAAGGAATAACTAGTTATTGTGGTGTTGGAAATTAATATTATTAACAAGGCTCCAAATGATTAACCATGTACAACTCCCATCTGAGATGAGCTAGATATTTTTCTTCGTTTGACAACACAATATGATTTCAGCTGTTGAGTCCTCTGAAACAAGCCTTTTAAAATTAAGTTCATTTTAATTTACTTTTGGCTACATTTAGGCCGCGCTAGATTCTCACTTTATGCAGAAATAATGCATTATGACGAGTCTGCAGCTAATCCTAAGAGAATCTAGTTTCCTTAAAGTAAGATTGGGGATGTTTCCTCGGATCAATCAACCTGAAATTTCTCTCGAAACCAGAAACAGGATAGATCTCATAGTGTTGCCGTTTAGAGATTGCTGCCTTATGCCCCACAGAAAAGCCAGTCTTGAATTGAGATTTCAATATCCTTTGTTTCTTTGTCTTGAGCAGCTGAAATTAACATCTTAAGCTTTTCATTTCAATGTTACACATGCTTTTAATGAAACTTGCGAAATCAAACTGATTATTACGATTAATACGAGTCAGATGCTAGTAAACTCTACTTGTATTAGTGTAATTGACTCGCAAAATACGTGTAAAGCTCGTGCCATGGGAAGTAGAACATTAAAAACTACTGTTAAGTGGCTGTAAGTCTGTGGCCTTGTTGGATCTTAAAGCTCCTCCTGTCAATGGTGGGGGTTTTGTGTAGCCTGCGTAGCAGGGGTATAAAACGAGGAAGGGGTAGGTAAGCGAGAACGCGAGAGAAAAAAATTCGGGGACTAGGAGATAAGGGCGAGGGAACACCTGCTATTTCTTAGTTCGCAGTTGCTATAGCAACTGAGAACTTTAAGGGTGATTGTTGGCGTTGCGTACACTTGCGGAAACAGTTGTGTTAACGTAACTTTTCGGCAACAAGCCCACAAAGCCATTGAAAGTAAAATCGTTCGAAGTGTAATAGGCAAGTTTTGAGGGGCTCTTAACCAAGTTTTTCGCCGTCTCTATGGATGAAGAATTAATCAGAGCGTTTGGATCCTTGAAAATACTGTAGATTTTGATTTGCATCACGCAGGAAGGGATTGGATGAAAAAGTTTACTCAGGTGCGTGTTAGGACTCTTAGGAAACTCGCTGGTCTTCAGTTAGCGTTCGCCAACGGGTTAGGAACAGCTGGACGAGGAAAGAAATTGTGTGTTTGGTTGATGACGAAAAGATTGCAAAGAAGTCTTTATGTGTTGATGTTGCTGATCTACAAATTAAAACATTTCTTTATGCATGAGTTGAAATAAATTAATAAAGTCCACAGAAGGAGATTGTGTACGTTTTAGTCTGGTACGGGCCGGACCGGGTTTATCAAAAAATCATTCACATCTTACAGAGTTCAAGGCTTTTAGTTTAAGTTTTATGCGGTTTATTTTGAGCTGGTATATATGTTGCTCGGAATTATCGGCCGGCCATGATTTTCCCCGAATTTAATAAATTAAATATTCCACGCTTCATTTGCCAGAAGAGTCCTGACTCGTCCCCGTTATTGAGCTCTCCCAAGAGAGGATTATCCTCTCTTGGCTTTCCAAATCAAGCGTTGTTGAAGTGTTTTTGGTTTCTGTAGTTCATGTCTGTGTAGTTTTGTAGTTCCCACGGTTGAATGTGTGCGGCTTGCTTCGTGGTTACTGGACATTGTTCGACGATGTAACTCTTTATTCTGAACTTTCCAAATGGTGTTTGTTCTTTGATGATCACCAGCAAGATTCTTGAAATCCTTGTCATTTAGCTGCAAAAAATGTTTTGTGTATTTTCTCGCCTAGCCTTTTAGGCAGAAGATCTAAAACGGTCTAATTCGTGAGCTTTTCCATGGGCGTCAACAAAACCCGGAACATGGAAAATTCCGGAAAATCCCGGAACAGGGCAAATTATCACAAAATAAGTGGAAAAAATAAGAAAAAAAAAGCAATTAAAGAAACAACCAAAGCAAGAAAGAAAGAAACAAACAAATAAACAAACAAAATTTAAAAAAGTATAACAGTTGTATATCACTTCCCACCAATTTTATCGCGTGATTTTCTACCCTGATGGTTTCTTTGCCTCCAACTGAATTAAAAAAAAACAGTGGATTAAGCCACATAATTCGTTTGAGTCAAACTATGCAAGGCATGTGAAGCCCTGCGTGCTCCAAGTTTACTCTTCGGCAGGGCCACTGTGATCCCCTTCCTTGTGTCCCCGGGGGTACTCCCTGCAATGAGTTATAAGGGTAGAGTGAAAACAATGGAGAGCAAAACCATGACTACAAACCAGTGAGAGTTGCCGAATCTGTGACAAAGACCTGGATGAGCAAAAAACTTGGACTGAACAAAAGTAAAACAACACAGCAAACTGAACATTACAGAGGGGAAAAGCCAGAGGCAAGAAGAATAAAATAATAAATAAACTAAAAAACTGATACATTTTTTGTGTCGGATATTTCAGTTTAAAGCATAAACACAAGCTTTCCCCGAAAGGGATGCCTTTTTTCAGTTGCAACATACAAAAGGGAGCGAACTTTTTGTTAGTATTTTAACGGGTGGCTGAAATACACCATAAACTGAAGGACTGATAGCAGCTAGGTCTAATCACTAAAATGGGTTGCAAAATTTTACAGAAATTACGGCGCAAAAATTTTGGGATAATGGAAAGCACCCGACTACGAGTCACCACGAGTGTGACTGCATCAAAATATTTTGCTGACGTCATGATAACGTTATCGTTACGTCATTTTAACAAATAATCACTATTTTACGGAAAATGGACCGTTTCTTGAGACCTTAATACTCGGATTCCACGTTTCCGCCATTTCTCACTGAATGGGAAGGAGCTAGGGGACGAACTGGGAGGAGGGAAGGGGAAAACTTCCCCGCACCCTTAAATCTCGGTTCCCGCCACTTTTTAAAACTGTTTCTCTCGCTTTCCACACATTAAAAACTGCCTTTTTCACCGCCAATAATGTAGCTATGAGTACGACCAAATAGATTGCAAGTCACGCAAATGCCGCACGACTCTAAACACATACTGGTAGAATGAAAAAAAAATGTAGTAGCAACTAGGCCGACGATGAGATTATCGGGCCTATAATTTACTGGAACTAGCAAATTTATCAAACTGAACTACTTTTCAGGAGTACTATAGAAACCAAACTGACTCACGAGTACTGACTAGTCCTAGACACTGTTAAACACACCTTTGGACAAAAACTGAGAAATTTGTCGTGGCTGTTAGAAATATAATTGATGTGAATCATTTAATTCTTTTCAGGATTTTAGTAGAATCAAAGGTGAAAAGATTTGGATAAAAACAAGTTAGAATTTTTAATTTTAAATATCTCTTCAGATTTATGATACTCGCGAACTCGTTTAGATTGCATTGCATTACGTGAGATGAGAAGCCCTCAGAGCATTCTAGCTTCCAGGCCAATGTGAACATCATAAGAAGATGTCTTTTTACCTCACAAACTACTTAATAAGCTACACCGGTCAACCATAATGACCATTAAAAGTTGCACAATGTTAAGTTCAAAGTCAATGGAGCTGATTGCAAACTGCTGACCATGCGTTAGTCCAGTTCATACAGTGTACGATCTACGAGCTACGATCAGAGGCGGTGATAAAGAAACACGTGATGAGTAGTTAGAATATGCCCGCTTATGCGAAAGAAAAAAAAATTGGTCAATTTAATAGCGTGGGAATTTTCACGGGAATGGTTATACTGAGACTCAGAACACTGTAAGTTCTTATCTCAAACGAGCCATTCCCTTTTGTATTCGCTGTTATGCCGCGAATATTTATTCATGACAAATTTTTGTTCGTCTAGTTTTCGCTAATATCTTCGAAGACTTATCTTCGAGAAATTAAGAGAACGGAATTTGGCAAGGCTTTATTTTCACGATGTGAGAAAAAAAATAGGTTGTCAATGGCAGTGTGTTCGTTTGTTTGTTTTTCAATTTAATACGACCTATATTTTATTTTTTGCGCGGGGGCGCAGTGGTGTAGTGGTTAGGGCGTTGGACTTCAGATCTGAAGGTCAGTGTTTATTCAAGGAATAAACACTGTACGCGAAGCATGAGAAGCCTTCTATAAGAACGACACTCCGATTCCTACGAATTCACTCAGAGGGATGCTTAGACTGATACTGCAGGAGAACTCCTTCCAGTTAATGGAAGCACAGTACCGCAATGGGTACTAAAGTGGCAGTTCTCCGCGAGTAGTACCATCAGCTAACTTGGAGCACTTTTGGTACCTTGTTGCTGATTGGTGGAGAAAAAAAAAAGTCGGCCATGTTGCATTTTTCTGGCACGATTTTTTGCCCAGATATGGTGAGCTGTCAATCAAGCATGGAACTGCCAATTCCGAAAAAATCACCATAGCAACAAGGTACCAAAAGTGCTCTTAGTTAGCTGATGGTACTATAATGAAAAACCGGAAATAACCATAGCAACTCAAAGGCAAAATGAAAAAAACAGATTTAATGAAACAAGTAAGGAGCATGTACCTGGACCCGAGTGGTCAGCGGCGTCCCATTTTTTTGGCAGAACAATAACAAAAAAAACAGAGTCCAAAGTCCAAATAGTTATGTACAGGACGAGAGCGTGGTGTCTGGACTGGAGTGGTTAGCAGTATTCCCTTTGACAAAGTTAGTAGCATCCCCTTTGACAAACACGAGAGTTGTCAAAGTCTGATCAAGCGATGACTGAGTGGGTATGTCCTGGCATGACGACGACGTGGTTTCTGGAAGACTTAAATAGCGTTTCATGCGTGGAATGACTTGGTTTTTGGTGTAACCGAGAAAACAGAATAATTTTTTGTCTGCTTCATACGGGTTTTTCAGTTCACCCCAAAATCCTTCTCTTGTTTTATGGCCCTTGTGTTGTACACCAAACCAAAAGGGATTGTCTTTCCATACTTCTTTGACTTCTTTGACGAATTCTTTGTCTTGTTTCCATGAGTCAACATGACTGCGATTCAAGACAATGATGGGAATGGTTTGTCGACAGTGAGGACACATTGCCATGAGACGTACATCCATCCATTGTTTGACACATTGGGGATGACAGACTTGACGACAGCATCCCAAGACAGTTTGACTTGTCACTTCTTCGAAACAGATCATGCAACATTCTACATTTTCTTGACTTGTCATTTTCTAAACTTGCTCTGTCATGAAGATTCTTGCTTGCTTGGAGTGAAGAATGAAATGGGAAGGTTGAGTTGCTTGGTTTCGTAGAGAAAAAAGGGTCACGTGCCACTGGGTTGAAAACCAATGAAAAACAGGTCACGTGAAAGATAAGAGATAAAGAAGTGAGGGGTGCCCCCCTGCCCCCTCTACATTTTCCCCATTATCCTTAGCGATCCTTGAAAACCAATGACAGACAGATCACGTGAAAGATGACAGATAAAAAAGTGAGGGGTACCTCCTCCCCCTCTCCATTTTCCCTATCATCCTTAGCGATCCACTCAGTATAAAACCCTTGATGTGCCACAGAGCTTTGAGTCCGTTCATGTGAACTTTTGTTTGTGTGTGGGTGGAAAAAATGGAAGAAGAAAATCCCTTGTGTAGCCTAGCCAACTACATAAATGTAAATGGCGAGGAGGCACTCAGTAGAAGAGTAGGAGAAGAGAGGACGGAGTTAGAAAGAACAGGACCGGAGAATGAAGTGGAGAGAGACGTTTTGTTTTTTAGGAGAAGACGGCGATTGTATTTGGATGAAGGGTATGCACGTTTATTTGCCCGGTACTATGGGAATGCAATGAGCGACGAAGAGAATTCGCTCCGTTACCGTCGCCAGAAGCGAGTGCTTGGACGAATGTTGGTGAAAGAACTCATCCCCTTCATTTACCGTCATATGAACGATTTGCCCTTTGAAGAGCACTGGTCCATTACGAGGGACCAATTTGAAGCACTGAACGATGGTCTGTCCGTCAAGTTCCACAAGATTCACTCGGGTCGTCAATGGCAGGCCATCATTCAGTGTTTTACGAGAGCCATGTACAGACTGGAGGAGCGCGTGAATGTGTGGCCATCAATTGACGACACATACTGAACACTGAACATTGCTTTGAAAAAAAATGTGAGTCAAGAAGAATAAGGCAAATATTAATTGTAAATATTTTTTATTTGAGAAATTAAACACTGGTGACTTTTTCAACAACAACAACCTCTGTGTCCGTGTCTATGTTTTGCCACGCGGCATTAGCGCCTTGCAAACGTTCTTTTATTTGTTGTTTTTTCATGTCACTATAAGCAGCTTTCCGAAACGCTTGACTCAAACGTAACGTAGAATACATCTCTCGACGACGTTTTTGAAAACGGGAACGTCTCTTTCACACTTCTTCTTCTGAGGAAAGCGGTTCCTTTTGAATCCAATGAACTTCCCCATGCATAACGGGATAATATACTCGAGTCTGTTCACAAAGGCCAACACGTTTCATGATGGGTTTTTTACAAATGATAGTCTTCCAGTTGGACTCTTAATTCTTCAATGTTCTCTGGTAGACAGAAGGTACGGTTGAATAAGGCTTTGATTTCCTCTCGGGTTTTGTTGTCAAGATCTCGGGAACCAACCACAGCACTGCTTTGATGAAGGGTGGGGGGTTTGAGACCCCAGGATAAGAATTTGCTACCAGCTACTAGCCAGGCAGAATCGTCGCCGACGTAGTAGTGGTTTTCAGAGCGTTACGAACTGTGAGTGGGAATGTCAAACAGGTAGACTTCTTTGCCTTGATCTAAAGCCAATTGCACGGTCTACCCCGTTCCCCCTTTGACTCGCTTGGCATTCTTTTCCAATATGCCAAAGGCATAGGCGGCGTGAGCCTTTTATTGTCAGACAAGACCTGTGAGTCAAGAAGAGATGATAATCTTTTGTAAATGAATTTTTGTGAAAATTTGAATTAAAGACTGGTTATTTTTTCAACAACAACAACAAACTCTCTGTCTGTGTCCATGTTTTGCCACGTTGTATTGGCGCGTTGCAAACGTTCTTATATTTGTTGTTTTTTATTGTCACCGTTGGGTGGTCAGAGGAGGGGGTACCCTACAACACCAGTCACCATAGCAACAGTGTAAAAAAAAATTGGAAAAGTACTGCCACGCTCCTTGGAAAGTGCGGACCATATTTGGGTGGTTAGAGGAGCGGGTACCCCTTTGGAATACGCAAGGGGTGCTGGGAAAAATAGAGGAAAAAATAGGGGGGGTACCCCCTCCTTCATTATAGGCCAACCAGGTATCTTGGTGAAGATGACAGGTGTCACGAACCAATCGCCATGAAGTGGGTGACTCACGTGATGTCTGTCACGTCATATCTTTAATGTGAGCACGACCTGTCACGTGGCAATAAATGAAGGGGTATCCCCTTGAGTATGAGCACGTGTAGCTCTGAGGAACTGAGTAGAGCACGCATGGAAAACGCATTATGACAGAACGTCTCAAACGGAAATTAATGTTCCATTTGTTTAAGCCTCATCTTTGATACCAGTTTCAGGCTCTGGTTGCCATTTTCTGTGCCAACACAATTAATTAGGGAACTTAAGCAAACACGACGGCGACGGGAAGAAAAACGTCACTTTTAAAATGATTTTCCCAATCTTTTAAACTTCTTAGCGATTGTTTCGACTCGTTTAACCTGTCTAATGTAGTTGAATTACCTAGGAACTGATTTTGAAAGGGCGACGTTTCAGTTCAGGAAGAAATTATTTCGAAAAGTAATTAGAAATTAATTATGGATATGGGTCCCCAATCTTAGCACCCTTTCTTTATAGAGTACTGGATCACTTGACACGAAAATAAAGTTATTATTAGAGAAGCGAAATTTCACCACTGTGTGTTCGCGTTCTACACAAAACTTTGAATTTGGTCATTTCAAGTTGTATTTGTGTAGAGAACGGCAAAGAAATATACCAAAAATAACGCACGTGTAGAGTCGTCCTTTTGTTAATAAAAGATTTAGTTTTCGTTAACCATCTCCGTTGTGCAAATTTTTTCGTAAATGATAAGGATTTCTGCAAATGGCAAGCGCCAGTTCCGAACGGATTTCCCAATACAGAAATTTGCTTACCATTTGCCCAAACCGTAAACCGATCACTTTGCCCGTGTAAATGGTAAACAACCATTGTGAGCTTCACCATATTTTTGACCCCAAAACGTGCCTAACTGTGCCTACATTGGACCTAAGCTGTGCCTGAACCATTCACAAAATCGTGCCTAAACTGTGCCCGAACAGTGCCTAAACGGTGCCCAAGCTTGCCTAAACTGTGCCCAAACTGTGCCTGAACCCGGGCTTTGTCTGTGCCTAAACGTGCCTGGACGTTTAGGATATAAAAGAGTGAAGGCATGTGGGGTTTTGTACAATCATGAATCCGGCAGTGTATGAGCGAAAGCAGAGAAATGAAAAGATTGAGAAGATTTTGAATGAAGTGGCAAAACTGAAGGTTTTGACGGAAGATCGTAGTTTAGAAAAGTTTGTGAGTCAATTGAAGAGAGAAGACCTGTTGGTGGAGTCAGCGGAGATTTGGCCCCAGTTCACTTGCGATTGGTTCATTGATGGATTGAACTTTTGTTGCCCCCATTGGCAACACCGTCGTATGCGTTGACTGTCTTTTTTCGGGATGAAACCCTCGCGTGACTATTTGATAAAAATCGTCGAAAACAAACGGCTCCAAAAGAAACGGAACCGGGCAAAACACCCTGACACAATTCGCGAGCAAAAGAGACGGTACCGGGCAAGACACTGACAAAATTCGTGAGCAACGTTGAGAAGCTTATCGAAGGTTTCAAGAGAAGCGAAAACAAAAAAGAGAAACCCAGTGTAAAGTGAAAGCCTTGGGGTCCAATCAACTCACTGTTGTTCTGACGGGTTGTTTGAAGACACCTCCTCCTCCAACGAAAAACTGTAAATATACGCGCTGATTAGATTTATTTGAAGACATTTCAACAGCCGTTGGCTCATTTTCGTTTCATTTTGTAAATAGCACGTGCTGATCTGAGCTTTTTAAAAGCCACGTCAGCAAATGTTTTCCAAACTTTCAGTAGCTTTAGTTCATCGTTCATTCTCTATGAAAAGCAGCTTGCTTATATATATGCTCCTAGGATTCATTTGTTTAATTCCCTACATCCTCTCACGGTGGGAGCCTGTGTTTAGTGGACATTACAATTATTTGTTAATTCCTAGCCTGTGTTGATAACTAACGGAAAAGTGCTCCATGTACACGGAAGGTGATCTGATATATAGAAAACAGAAATTAAGGTCGAAGAAATTGTGACCGATGTAGTCGAGCAAAAGGAATAAAGTAGTGATAAACTTGCGATTTAATATGCTGCTTATTTTAATTTGGCCCTCTTTTAAGAAAGTAAGAAATAAGGCCCAGAGGAAAACAAATGGAGGAAATATTGATGAACTTTCGGAGTTTTCAGATTGGTTAATTAACTACTTTTTTATCAAATTGACAGATAATTACTCTTTCATATCCTTGAAAACGTTAAAAAAGGCATTTATTTTAGCAATTGTTATTAAAAGGAATGAAAATGGTGAGTACAATTTTATTAGGGATATTCCCCATATTGTGTAGAAACTTACACAGACCAGGAAGCAACCTTTCTTCAAGGCAACTCTTTTTCAAAAAAGAGCGAACGATCTTGTATACATTTAACTGGAGCGTGGATGTTGTCCATTATTTTAGGGCATATTTGATTAAAAATGTACCGGCATTTAAATTTACCGATGTTTTGGCCACATTTCCCGTCCTGATTTTATTTAGACTATGTTGACTAATCCTATGACTATGTTAAACATACAAACCAGTGAAGCCATAACTTTCTTGTCTGGGATACGATGATATCAGTTCCTTTAGATGAGAGATTTGATCTCTGTAACTTGTTTTATTGAAGGGATCAACAGTAAAGTTGTCTTAAACCTGTTCTGGTTTTCGAGCGAAGCGTGACTTCTGTGCAGTTCCCTCCCTCAAACGCAATACACTTCAAACTTCAAAGAGGAACTTCAAAGAGGAGAACGTATTTATAGATATTGTTGTTGATATAGGCATCTTCATAGATATCGTACATTTCCATGTCCAAATCGGGTAGTGAAGACCAAAAAAGATTAGCCACTCATCTTTTGGTTTCTTCCACCGTTGGTCATAGAGGAAACGGAATATTTTATAAAACACCGATGAGTGCGTTGTGAGTGGACCTCTTTACAAAGTCGTGAGAACTTAGGTCTTAGGTCCTTTCTCCTCCTAGTTTTTGTTATTAATAGAGATGAAGATGTTCTTTCCTGGCCCTGTCATAGTGATCAAACAGACCCTTTTTTACCCTGTTAGAGTAACTCTTTTCAAAGGACATTTGTTGTTTTATGCTCAAACAACTTGGACTATGACTGAAAGAAGAAGTAAATAGAACATAAAAAGGGGGATACCCTGATTACCTGCATTTTATTTCACTGCAATAAACAGTATGGACAATTGTTCTAAAAAATGATTAAATACCTAAATTGGCAAGAACGTTTTGTCTTAGTTCTTTGATTCTCCAACGGTATAGGAAAGGATTTAAAGACGAATTAAAATAAACTGAGATAGCAGCAAAGTGTAGTGCAAAGCGAGTAGAATTATTGAGCCCCAAAATAGTGATCACAAGCTGCGATAAAATGGTTGGTAGGAAACAAACAAGGAGAAGCACGTTAATCCACACCATATTATTCACGGATCTCTTGTATCGAAGCGCATTAAAACCGTCTGATTCACTGTCGTTTCCCTGTTGACGAATTTGCGCAAAGTGGTGGCGAAGACCACGATAAATGCTGAAATAACAAAGCGACATTATCACACAGGAGATGAACAGAAGCATTGCCCCAGTTAACACATTGATTTTTGCACTCCAAAACCAGGAACCCGTCCAAAACGCCACCAGGATCCACTCTATAACAACAACGCGAATAACCCGTGTTAGTGTCACGAGTTGACGGTATCTCAAGCGAAGATAAAAGGCTAGATATCGATCAATGGCAATGGTGACTATAATGGCAAGCGACACGGCAACAACGAACGAGGCCATCCTGCCATATGTGACAGCTATCGCACAGTAATACGTGGGCATTTCCAAGATGATTGTCAGGTGGTACATTGTAAATAGGGGCAGAACAGCTACTCCAACGACAAGATCTGTCAAAGCCAAACTACAAAGCAGAGCTTTTGATGGAGAATGTAGAGATCGGCACTTGCGAAGAGCACATAATATCATGATGTTTCCCAGAGTAGCAGTTGCTGAGCTTAATACGTTAATAACACAGGCAGAGACGTAGATTGATTTTGAGGATTGCTGTGCCGCAGGGTAATAGTGAGTGCTGGTAGGACCGCAAAATGATTCAGATGTTCCCACCATTTTAAATAGATTTGTTTACAGCACACAACGTTTTTGTCCAGAAGTAATATTTGTCTTAAAATGTCACTCTTGAAGCCTGAAAGAGAACATATTAAATCGTGGACAACTATGTAAAAAATGTTTTAATATCTTTGGCAAAGGATTTGTTAATTTGAATGGTTACGTTATCTTTTACGACGAGGAATGAATACGGTTTGATAAACTGAAAAGGGTTGACGCACCCAAGCTCTAACCACGAGTGCTGTAATAAGTCTCATTATTTGTTTAAAAAAATTAAATGCCTTACTTTGTGTTCAGAGTGTATTTCTGGCTGTTGTGTGGCGCTGTGAGCTTATTCAGAGCTATTTCTGCCGATTCTGTTCATCATTCATTACTTTGTAAAGCTTTGGGCTTATTCCTCTTCCTTTCTATAATATTACGTGCTCTGCATCTGACTTTATTCAAAGTTATTTCAGTAGCTTTGGCTCACTGCTTTTTCACTCTGTAAACATTACGTGCTGATTTGAGCTTATTCCAAGCCATTTCAGCAACTTCTGTTCATCGCTCATTCACTTTGTAAAGTTTTGGCGTATTACTCTTCCTTTCTACAAATATTACGTGCTTATCCGAGTTTATTTAAAGTTATGTCAGTAGCTTTGGCTCACTACCTTTTCACTCTGTAAACATTACGTTCTCGGATTTGAGCTTATTTAAAGCTATTTAAATAGTAGCTTTGATCCATTATGTGATCTTTGAGCTTATTAATAGTTATTTCGGCACTTTTGGTTCATTGCTTATCAACTCTATGAATATTATGAAAAAATTAATAGTGGAATGAGCGAAGGACTAAAGTCACTGATATAACTGTAAGTTCAAATCACCACACAACAACATTTTTTTAGTATGGACAAAAAGTAACGTATTGCGTTCTTATAAAATAATTCCTTTTAGGCGTGTGGGATTTATTCGTTCAATTCTTATGCAATCGTTATATTGATAACCGCTACTGCAGTTTGAGCTTGGGTAACCGCTGGTTTATAGTGAGCGTTTTTTGTTACTTCCCAGCATGTGTTGAAAAATAGCGTGGACAAAAGACGTTTAATCCGATTAATTCCTGGATGAACTTTTTCCAGTACTCTTTTTGTTTCCCGCGTCTTAGGCCTACTTCACGTGATCGCCGAGAACATGTCAACCTGGACGGCTTTCCTCAAGGGATAAAATGGTTTTTTTTTTTTTAAATTAAGAAATCCTTTATTGACAATCAAACAGAGTACAGACACATCATAATTAACATTACTTGCTTTGCCTACAATACCTTAGATTACAATTTACAAACATCTTGCTATTCTTGTTTTGTTTTGTTTTGTTTTGTTCTTCCTTTCCACGAAAGGTAATTTCATTTCAATAATAATACTTCATTACTCTAACACTCATTACAGATAATACAATACTATTACTTATATTTATTTGCAATGTTAACCCATGTACTGGAGGAAAAGCAGAACAGGCAAAAAGGGAAGTAAAGGTAAATAAGAAATAAAAGTACAAAACTGCTTAAAGTTTATCAAGCAAATAGTTGTATTTTATTTGACTAACAAAATGTTCGAGCACCAATGAGTCTTCCTGGAGTTTCTTTTGATAAATATAGTATCGCAAGAAGAGCAAAGCCGGTATAATTTAATTTAGCTACTGACGGCCCGCATTCATTAAATAGACCAAAAACAATTTTTCGCGAGTTTAAACTGAAAACAGTGCCATTGTCCAGGTTAAACCATTTTAGTACTTTCTCTACAAAGGACTGTATACAACGGCAAGCTAGAAAAGTATGATCTATCGAATCTGGCTCCCCACAATATACACAGTTGCCATCAAGTTTTATCTTAAACCTGAAAAGTTCCTTTTTTGTAACAATGATACGGTGGGTAAACTTAAAACTAAATTCTTTCAATTTAGGTTCCTTGCAAGTTCTATAAGTCGATTTGAAGATCTTGGACCATTCTGTCTTCTCCATTAATTTTGGAATGGCTTTATTCCACCGGCTTGGGCCCGTTTGATCTTTCTTCTATAATCTTTCTTCTAGAAATCGCTTGCTTTTGCTTTCATTAGATTAATCGCAACACTGCCGTCTAGTTGGAAGCATGTCACATCATCATCTATGTTTTCGCTATGCAGATTTTCTGGAGCTCTTGCTTTATTTACCAGGTGGCTTGGGATAGCACTAACTACTTGATAGAAATGCAGAAAAGAACTTTTCTCTAGGGAGTATCTAGCCTTAAGCTCCTCAAAAGTTAGGAAGGTGCCGTCCGAGTTAAGAAGATCTCTAATTGATTTGATACCTTTCGAGAACCATTCCTTATTGAAGAAAGGCTTTCCACCAATCAATATTTCTTTGTTATTGTACAAAATCAAATCTCTTTTGCACGTTTCATCCTCATAAAGGGACTTTAGGATGGAGAAGAAAGATAGTATGTCTCTGTAAAAACGCGGTAAGTTTTCGCAATATTTTACATCATAGTTGCAAGTAAGTAAGAAATTTAATCCTCCAAGTTTACTGAAAAAGTGGACTGGAACAGTTTTCCAGTTTGCCTGCCGTTCTTGTAAAAGCCTGGAAATCCACGCAAGCCTTAAAGCTTTAATCATGGTCTCAAAGTCAACCATGCGGAGACCACCTTTCTCATAATCCTGGTAGAGTCCTTCTCTTTTGATTTTGTCTCTCTTGTTCTTCCACAAAAACCTGAAAATTAATTTTACTTTTGACAACATTTATAACTTCCGAAGGTACATCAATATTAGCTGCTGAATACACCAGTGACGATATTCCCATAGTCTTGATTATGAGTACTTTACCAAATAGCGTAAGGTCCCTTGAGCACCAGATGTCGAGATTTGATTGTAATCTTTGAAGTTTGAGGTTAAAGTTCAATTCATTGTTTACTTTCTCATCATAGGAGAAGTGAATTCCCAAAATTTTTGTAGGGCAATTAACCCATTTCAGATTAAGAGGTTTGTGCTTCACCTTTGACCATTTCCCAAGCCACATGGCTTTTGTTTTCTCTATATTTAACTTAAGACCCGTAATCTCCCCAAATTCCTTAATGATGCGTAGACCATTTTCTACAGACATCAAGTCTGCACGAAAAAGGTTAGTGTCATCGGCAAATTGACATAACTTGATTTCATTTCCGTACAGTTGAACGCCTTTAACCTCGTTGCTTTGCCTATTTTTTATGGACATTAGCTCCGCCGTTAGAATGAATAAATAAGGAGAAAGAGGGCATCCTTGTCTCACACCGGACGTGGGTTTAAACCAATTTGTAGCAAAACCGTTGTTAATGACTGCACTTTCTATTTCAGTATAAAAGACTTTTACCCAGTTTCTTAAGCTATCTCCAAAATTATATAGCTCCAAAGCATAATGAATGCATGACCATTCTAACTATTCATTTTGTTTTTGTTTTAATACATGGCTTACTCCGAGGCAGAATATAAAAACTGGGTGAGATGACAATGATTTCATCCCTGTCTTCCGATTCAGCAAATTTAGTTCCGGGTTGAACTGGTCCCGGCATAATGTCACCCGGAAGCCCGTTTCTCAGCGATATTTTTGTCCCAAACCGTTTTAGTCATCCTGAGGTGACGCCAAGTAATAATTTTAAACAAAAGCTTAAGTTTGTCGTGGAAGGAAAATCATCTTGAGAGAAACGTATCTTGGCTTTCGGATGAACTCAGTAAATGCAGTCTTACCAGTAAAAGGTACCCATATTCGTGTACAAAAATTAAAGAGTACAACGGTTACCGCACCGGTAACCCAAGCTCAAACTGCAAGTCCCAAACCGTTTTTAGTCATCCTGAGGTGAATATTTCTCACCTTTAAGGGGAACTCAATACTCAGTACTAGAAACCTCAGTACTAGAAACGATATACATATCAGTGCACAAAAATCACTGAATATTAAAAGGTTAACGCAAAGGCAACCCAAGCTCCAACTGCGAGACGGTAATAAGGCTTAAAATTTGCCCTGGAAATCTAAAGAATTTACTGTAGAGGCAAGAAATAAAACAATTTTTTTAAGATAATAAACGAATGACGTTGCATTCAGAATGCAATTTTTGGCTGTTGTGTGGTGCTTTGAGCATTTTCAAAGATATTTCAGCAACTTTTGTTCATTGCTTATTCACCATGTAAATATTGTGGTGCTGTGAGTTTAATTTTAAAAAGTTGTTTCAGCAGCTTTGACTCTGTGCACTTTCATTTTGTAAGTACGGCGTGCTGATTTGAGTTTATTTAAAGCCATTTCAGCAATTTTTGTTCCAAGCTTTTGTAAATACCATATAGTCTTTGAACTTACTTAAATTATCTGGGCTGCTTTGGTTCATCGCTCATTCGCTATGCAAAGTTATGAGGTATAAATAAGTTCAAATCACCACACAACAACATAGTACAGTATGTACACAAAGTGTTTCTTACGAAAATACCTTGCTTATGCTTCTAGGACTGACTCGTATTCTTCTTGCCCTCATCTCTTAAAATGGTATCTGCTTTATTATTAACGCTAAAAGTTTTGTTTTACCAGTTTTCATAAACTTACAGAAAACAGGCTCTTCGCAGAAAGCAGGGAATTAAACCCGAAGAAATTTGCAATATAGGGCCAGAATAATTGAAAAATAAAGCAGAAAGTAGTGATAACCTTTAGGAGTATCCAGATCGCTTTATTAGCTGCTTCTTTTTTATCTTTTCTTAATCTTTTTAAATTGCGATTTAATATGCCGCTTAAGAAAGCCGGTAAGAAATGAGACCCAGAGAAAAGGATAATAAAGACCAGGAATAATTGAGAAATTTAGAAGGAAGTGGAGATAAACTTTCAGAGTATTCAGATTTGTTAATTAACCACTTGTAAGTCCTTTTCTTTGTGAACGCAGTGTCTAGATGCTCGACAGCCGGGCACAGATCTTTCATGACTAAATAGCCGGCAGTCCGTAATTTTCAAAGAATAACGACGGAAAGGCTTATTGAAACCTTCTGAAAGTATTCTATATTTGTTTAGAATTACCAAGCAATTAAAGAAACCAATTTGGTTTTGTAGTTGACGAATTTTCTGAGCTTGAGTATACCGCTATAGAATCGCTAAGTCGATTGCCTGACCTGAGCTGTCATGTCACCATAGTGACATGTCACTGATGCTGCACTGAGTTGTTAACCTGCCGAAAAATATGCCGCAAAAAAACCACGATTGTTTCGAATCCCTTGCCACCTCCATGCAAAGACAGGAAGCTCGTAACATTAGAGTTGACTCTTTCTCAAATCGGGCTAATTCTGCGAAACTAGCGTGCCAGGCATTCAGCTTAGGTCAAGAAAAGTGACTACATGCCCGACAGTCGGGCACAGTTTTCAAGCTAAATGCTCGGCCGTCCACAATTTTTAGGGCTTCAAAACAAACTCAGTTCGATAATTCGAAAAATGACTGTGAAATCTCTGCGCTCACGGTTCCTGTAACGTAAGCTAAATGCTCGGCACATTACTATGACATGTCACTATGCTGGCGTGACGGCTTTCCGGTAGCGCCGGAGCTACAATTTAGCGATTCCACAGTATGCTCAAGCTCTGGAAATTCGTCAGTTACAAAACCAAATTGATTTTTTGAATTGCTTGGTAAATATTTCAAACAAACTTCCAATATCCCCAGGAGGGTTTGAAAGTTTGAGAGTTTGAGAGCATGGGAGTTTCCGTCCAAATAATGTGAGAGTTTCTGACAGGCGGATCAAGCAAAAATATGTGTCGTGAACATAGCGATTTTAAAATATGCAGAAACTCGGAAAATTCGTCAATTACAAAACCAAAACACTTTTCTGAATCGCTTGACAATTCTTAATAAATAAAGAATAGTTCCAGAACGTTTGATCCAAATCCTTTGAAAATCCTTTGAAAATTTCGGACTGCCGGGAATTTAGCCTTGAAAGATCCGTGCCCGGCTGCCGGGCAAAAACAAAAATGAAGAAAAATTGTTCAACTTTGGGAATGTTTAGATCGGTTGATTAACTACTTTTTGAAAATTGTAATAAGCCAAAAGAAACAGAAATTGCTTAGTGCGAATTTCTTTTTTAGGCCATTAGATAATCCCTGTATAATGAAGAAAATTGATCCGAAAATCACACGGTCCACCGTGGACACCCAAGTTGGGTTGACCAAAGCTGGGATCGGGTTGGAGACACTGAAATTTAAAGTCTTTGAAATGAATGCCTTAATCTTGGTGGTGTCCAATATCTTACGGCAGTTTTGATTGAAAGCATACATTTAATTGGCACATTTCTTGTCATGAGTTTGTTTGCTCTATGTTGACTAATGTTATGGCTCAACGACACACAAACTAGAAGAGCAATAATAACTCTCTTGTCTCTGATATAATGACATCAATTCCTGAAAAGCTGAACTGGTCACTATAAATAAGAAATTTGATCACTAAAAATTGTTTAATTTAAAAGTTCAACTGTAAAAATTGTCTTAAACCTGTACTGGTTTTCGGAAGTACAAACGATATAGCTGTCTTCGTAGCTAGGTATCGAACATTTTCTTGCACAAGGCTGGCAGCAAAAGCCAAAAGATTAGCCACTCATCGTTTGCTTTCTTCAACCAGAGGTGATAAAGGAAATGAATATTTTATTATACAACACCGCTGAGCACGTGTAAGTGGACTGCTTTGCAATTCTTGAGAACACCGTTTCTCGCTCGCAGGCCCTTTCTTCCCATAGAACAGAATATTTGTTGTTTCAAGCAACATGGATTATAATTGAAAGAAGAAGTAAATTGAATATAACAAGTGGGATATCCTTGTTGCCTTATTATTATCTGGTTCTTTTGTGATTCAAATATGTGAAAGATGCTTTGTTTTAACACAGTTTCTGTTGCAGCTGCCACGACTGTATTTTACAAATGAAAGATTGTTCTATCTAATGCGAGAGTAAAAAATAATTAAGTGCTCTTAAATTAGCAAGAACGTTTTGTCTTAGTTCCTTGACTCTCCAACAGTATAGGAAAGGATTTAAGGACGGATTAAAATAAACTGAGACAGCAGCAAAGTGCAGTGCAAAGCGAGTGGAATTATTGAGTCCCACGACAGTTATCACAAGCTGCGATAAAAAGGTTGGAGCAAAACAACCGAGAAAAACATTATACACGGATCTCTTGTATCGAGGGTACATTAAAGTCGCCTGATTCGCTGTCGTTTCCCTGTTGACGAATTTGTGCAAAGTGTCAGCGAAGACCACGATAAATACTGAAATATCAAAGCGACATTATCACACAAGAGATGAACAGAAGGATTGACCCAGATAACACATTGATTTCTGCACTCCAAAACCAGGAACCCGTCCAGAGCGCGACCAGGATCCACTCCAAAACAAGGACACAAACAACCCGTCTAAGTGTCACGAGTTGACGGTATTGCAAGCGAAGATGAAAAGCGAGATATCGATCAATAGCAATTGCAGCTATCGTGGCAAGGGACACAGCAACAACGAACGAGGCCATCCTGCCATATGTGACAGCTATCGCACTGTAATACGTGGGCATTTCCAAGATGATTGTCAGGTAGTACACTGTAAATAGGGGCAGAACAGCTACTCCAACAACAAGATCAGTCAAAGCCAAACTACAAAGCAGAGCGTTTGATGGAGAATGTAGAGATTGACACTTGCGAAGAGCGAGTAAGATCATGATGTTTCCCAGAGTAGCGGTAAAACTGAGCCTAATACGTTAATAACACAGGCAAAGACGTAGATTGATTTTGGGAATTGCTGTGCAGCAGGGTAATAGTGAGTGCTGGTAGGACCGCAAAATGAATCAGATGTACCCGCCATTTTCATTAGATCATCTTCTTTTGTTCCGTGCGCTGTATTTTGGTCCATCCAGGTAATACACTTTTTTCAAAGAATCTTGGAAGTCAATATTTGGATCGTAAAACAAAAATATAAAAAAAGAAATGTTTGATTTCTTTGACAGTAGACTGATTCTTTTGAGTAGTTCCCTTTACTCTGACGAAGCCTGAACATTGGTTAATAACCTGAAATTGGACTTGACCGATAGTTAGCTTAACGGTTAGTGTTGCTGCGTCGTTTGTTATTTCCTAGCCTTTGTTGTCAGTTCAGACACATCATTCACATGAAATTGTTCCCCGTAAACGAAAATTACTTTCAACTGATCAATATTCCCTTTCTGTAAAAAGTAAATGATTAGTTCATTCTTTATTTTACATACAAACGCCTCTCCAACGTTTTATTTTATGCGTTTTTTCATTACTTTCGGAACGACAAAGTAATAACGTATAACAAACACACTCCTCGAAAATTGCATACAAATTGATCTTAGGTGTCGCATACTAACTTTCGTTAAAAATACAACAAATTTACCAGGAAAAATTACAGATGACCAGCTATAATTGAAAAAATTAGCGATGAACTTTCGGAGTATATTCAAATTGTATATTGCTTATTCTTTTTTAGATCGACAATTAGAAATTGTAAGAGAAATGGTATTAGAAATTGTAAACAATATGTGAATTTTTATAAAAGTCATTTCAGGTTATTGGATTATCCTTATACGTTTGAAGAAAATTAGAACAGACTGAAATAATTCAATACAAAATAAAAACTAGCCTTCCGAGCATAGAAGTGGGTATTGCTTAAGCTTGTTAAACGTTTTTAATTAGATGGAGTCTTCAAAATGAATTTTTCCTACTGTTCTATCAGATGACGTGCCTGTTTACAAGCAGGTAGGGTAACCTTAGTACTAAGGTTTCTCAGCACCCGAGATGACCCGTGTGATAGACAGAGCATAACATATGAAATCAAATGTACCGAGTGTAACAACATCTACGTGGGAGAAACATCAAGAAGCGCGTATACCAGAGGGAAGGAACACGAGAAGTCACTTAGCAATAAGGAAGAGCGATCGACCCTTTGGAGACATGTGAGGAGAGGAGAAACATAACAATGTGAGGAGAAACATAACAATTTGTGAGGAGAAACATAACAATTTGTGAGGAGAAACATAACAATGAAGTGCAGAGATTTCAAATAAGTGTTACGGGTCTTTACCCCAACGACGCTACCTATTTCCCTTTCGTAAACGGTCGTTGCCATTTTTGACGGTCGATGCCATCATTGGTAACCAAGCCTTTTGTCATGGTAGATGTAATATATGCTCTAGATTAAGCTACAATAAGATCACAAATACATTTTTAAATAGTCTTAGAAAGAACAAAGTTTAAGCCCAAGTTGAATTTACGTTAAAGGTTCTGGAAAGGGCTAGGGTCACCTATTATACATGTATCAGTTATGAAAGACAGTTAATTATAATATATACTTTAATTTTTCGAAATTGTGGCGGATTGGCGTGGTAGTATAGTGGTAAGGGAGAGAGATTAGCATACGAAAGGACCGGGGTTCGAATCTGGGTTGTGAGTGTCTTTCTTTTTAGTAGAAAAACTTTCAATAATAGTTCAAACATTTTCTAAGTGTCTTAAAAATGGCAACGACCGTTTACGAAAGGGAAAATTGCGACGACGCTATGCTGAAGCAGATATCTGAGGGTGTGAGGAGAGAGAAAGTACCCGGAGACTCCTTAATTAACTCTAAGAACGAGTGAAACTTTTTCCAAATTCCGCGAGCGGTAATCCCGCATGGCCGCGCGCTACCATCAGAGTAGGACATCCCGTGACGACTAACATGGGGTCAAACTGTGGGCTATTCCAATGGTTTTTACATGAACATTGTTGCATTTTTGTAGTTCTTACATGATCAATTTGACAATTTTATTTAGCGGCTGACGAAGCTCGAAGAGCGAAATAGATTCCGCAATTTTAACAGAATTTTGACAGCGTTTATATCGTTTTAAAGTTTTTAAGTGCGTCGAATGTGGATCAAAGACGTTATGTCTTGTTATTCTTCTCGTCGAGAGAGGGTTGTCCCGGGCTTACAAGCAACTCAGTTTTCAGGTACGATCACCCTACTACCCGGGACAACTCAAGTCTTACGCTTCAGTTCAGCACCAAAGCTGCTTTTTGTCTATGCAGCACGAGCTACCAGCCCCGTGTAGAAGTTTGCATTTCAATTTCCAAACCAGCAAACAATGCCAAAGTAGAAGTTTTCACAGTATATATCAGAGTGCTGTGAGGTGAGCAAACCCGGCCACATGGCCTTGAAAAGGAAATTACAGATTAATACCGAAGAACAACGAAAAGTCTTTGACCCCGACGGGATTTGAAAGCATGACCGCCGGATTAGTTCACCGTCGCCCTTAACAACTGAGCAACGAGGCCAATCGTGGGAATTAAGATATTTAAGATATTTACGGAAACGTGTGTATTACAAAAAATACGAAGGAAGACTTAAAATAATAATAATAATATTTAATATTTATATTGCGCATTTTCTATAAGAATAATCAAATGCGCATTACAAACATTACAGTAAATACAAAAATTAAAAAAAACCTATTTACAATGACTATAGAATCAAAAACAAAAACTACGCTAAAACTAATTACAATGGCAATAATAAAAGTAATTTGCAGAAAAACTATATAAAAGCCTGAATATAAACTAATTATACTAACAAAATGCCTTGCTGAATAAAAGCAAGATTCAAAGGCATTATGCGACCAAAATAGGAAACATCTCTTTCCAGTCATTTCGCAACAAACATTTAAAATAAAATTTCGTCGAAATACGCCGTTATTCCAGAAAATGAAAAGAAAAAAACTTGTCTGTAGGAGAAGGTAATTGAGTTTAAAAGTAATAATGTACTTTGCATCGAGATTTTTCCACTTTTGTCTGTAAAAAGTTTAGATTTTGACACGAGCAAAAGTTCTCCCGGGTAGGCGAATTGTCCCTGGCTGAAGCGATTACAAGGAAAAAAGTTATCCCGCCTGTTAGGGTTACCCCAGCAATAGAGTTTCCCTAGCTGCCTTTTAAACAGGCCCTTAAAGGCAACATAAATAAGTGCAACATCACTAGCGATAAAAAACAAACTCTTTCCCAAAATCGGAGGGGGGGGGGAGGGTAAGGGTAGCAATGATGGCGCAGTGGCGAGAGCACTCTCCTCTGGTACAAATGTGCCAGAGGAGTGTGGCACACCGGTTTTCGGGTTGTCACTCTTCCTCGAAAATGAACATTTATCTAAATTCCACGTCGACCTGGAATTTAAGGGCGACAGGTTTGTCAGTTATGGGCCTGTTAAGAAACACCTTAGTACCTGAGAACAAACGCCGCTGAGCCGAAGCAAACAGTTAAGTGCCCCATACAAACGACGTTTTCGGCAACAACATCAACAACATACTATTAGACTTGTAACAGGCCGACGAGTCTATAATTTTAGAGGGAAACAAGGGGTTGCTGCTGATGAGACTTTTCTAACATCTACCACCTTTAAACAAACTGTAGAATTAAGTTATGAAACTGCATCGCTACAATGTTCCTTAAGACAACGCTGTTTGGTCGTTTCTGGTAAATGTCTTGGCTTTTGTTATGATGGCACAGTCGCAATTAAGCAAAAACCTTTATACATCATACAAGAAAGAGGAAGCGGTCGGATCTTCCTTGTTTTGAAACCAGAGCACTCATTGGTTTCTTATATCTTTACGGCGACACGCCTCGCTGGCAATGATTTCATGTAGGACGACAGTAAGTGGAAGATATATATTTTTTCAGGTGTGCAAATTCTCTACCCGCATAATATTTAACAATTATATTATGAGCTCGAGATTTCTATCGCGTGATAGTTGATGAGGCCGAAGGCCTGATCAACTATCACGCATAGAAATCGAGAGCGAATAATCTAATTGTTTTACTATAAATCTCGATTAACATTCCACTAAAGTGAAAAGTTTTACATCATTGCACTGTTATTGCACTGCACTGCGCCTGCCACTCACCTTTTCGCTACTCACTATCTATCACGGAATAGATAGCGAGTAGGGTAGCCAATCAGATTGCAGCATTTATGATAGAGCGCTAGTAGATTTATACTAACAGCTGATAGCCTATTAGTAGGAAGCCATATTTGCCACAAATATACGTAGAAAGCCAAAGGTCTCCACAAATTTCGTGAACCCATATTTTGCAATAGAAATGACCATATATTTCTATCGTTCATCCCTGTCATTTATGGTTTCAGCAGTCGGAAATATGCTTATGTGCTATTGCTCAAATCAGGAAAGTAGAAGAGGGTATAACCGAGATTGAGACTTGTAAGATGTGCGACGTGAGAATTGGAGCTAGTTTCTTGTCTATTACAACCGTGAATGAAAATTCAAGTCATTAATGTCCCCGCAAACGAGGAAACATTGTTGAGGAAACATGTTTCCCTGTTTGCCCACGAACGAAACATTTGTTGCGGAAACATTTTTTGTTTCCGAGAAACAAATAATGTTTCTGATTTTTTCCGAAACATCTTATTTCCGCAACAAATGTCTCCCCATTTATGCGCCGAGGAAACAATGTTGACTGGATTCTGTGGTCGCTTAGGCTGTATTTCCTAAATTGAGGTTGCACAAACGTCTGTTTTCAGTGAAAAGGTTCTTTGTTTACCTGGCAAGGAAACATTTCTTTCCCGCAGGTTTGCGCGCCGGAGCAACATTCTGGGAAGCAATGTTTCCTCGTTTGCGGGGGCCTTTACAGCGGGGAGAGCTGTGGTGTACGCTCATCCTAGTTATATTCCATATTGATTGCTTTTCCTTCAGTGTTGGGCTGCTGGACGGGGTGTTACTAACGAAAAAAACTTACTCCTCTAGAATTCCTTTCGATTAAGCCCCTTTGTAATATTTTCCTTCAAAGACAATTATACCTAAGATTCAAGCGGAGAAAAATCTACTGCACATAGTCACGGTGTACATAAACAGTATCCCAATTCATAAGCATTCATTAGTCGACGAATTTGCCATGAGGTTTTATGGATTAAGAAAAAGTGACCTTCAGTATGATGATAACTTCGCAATTATGTCGCACTAATGTTCAATTAATGAACACGATATTTATTGCAAACTTCAAAGAGCATGTCTCCACCTGCACTTCTGCTGAAATGTAGGTGGATCAAACTATCAGAAGTAATGTACGTAGCCTAGGAATTTGCAATTATTAAAATTCATTTAATTCTAACGAGGCTTTTTCTTGCGTCTTTGCAAGTAGTCTACAAGGGCTCTTCAGAAGCTGCAACGTTTGCTCGGCCAAAATATTCAACATTGATATAATGCCTCCGTGGAAAGAAGAAAAAGTCGTTCAGGCAAATAATTACCAATAAATTGTATTCTAAAAGTGACCATTCAATTGACAATCTAATGAAAAGCGAGCCACTGCGTTCAAGAAGAAGGGGGGGGGGGGGTGGAAGTTACCATTTCTTGTTTTTGCAGCTTTTCTCTTGTTTTCCACGCTTTTCAGCAAGTGACTATTTTGTGCACTCAGCCTCTCACGGTTATCTAGAAAACGGCGGCCGGAAAACCTTAACAAATAAAAAGTACAGAATTATCATAACTCTCTTGGAATGGTTCTTACCGCGTTTTCGTGTAACATCATATGAAGTGTATGGTAAAGATCTTCAAAGGTTGGCCGATCTTCTGGACGCTCTTGCCAGCATTGCAGCATAACGTCGTACCTAAAAAGGAGATGATGAAAAGCAAAAGGGTTGTAAGAAGTTGGAATGTGCAGCATTTCAAGGGCGTTGGAGAAAGCAAGAAAAAAAAAAACATTTAAAACGGGAAAGGAACCCTTGACGTTTCGTACATTGGTCGGATGTTCTATGTAGTTCCTGTTAACTAGCTTTATTAGGACACGCGTTTTGCATACTGTTAGGATCAGCAACATTCATGTCGAAAACGTCCTGCGTGATGATAAAGATAGAAAGATGGTCAGTTCTATGCCCGGTCACGGAATAAGAAAGATGTAATGTTCAGAACGTTAAGAGCGTGAAACAAAGAAAAAATCGAATTCTCCGTCGTGAACGAACCCATGACATTCCATACACCGACCGGATCCTCTAAGAGACTAGTGGCAAAGTGGGACACATTTACTACGTTTGTTGAGACACGCGTCCTACATACCCGGGGGAGGGGGGGGGAGGTACTAGGAAAGTTTTTGGTGGGCGTGTGCGCTGAGACTCTGATACCCTTAACCTATACCAGACTACTTTCGGCTCCATTTTGCAACCTGGTTCGAGACCAGACGCCAAAAGCCCCTACCCTATCTTAGATTAGCTATCTTTCAGAAATCTTCCGCCAATACAGCCACATAGTGTTTTCAATGGAAAACCATCTGTCGATCAACAAAGTTGCCATGATTGACTTTACAATTATTTCCGAGTTTTTCAAACCCTATTTTGGTCTAAATTTGTCCCACCACTATCCCAGACCAAACTGCTTAAAACCATACCCTTCACAGCGGCACATTAGGTTATATATAGGAGTACCCCCACCGGGGCCTGCATACCGCTAAGATCAGAAGCGACTAATTAGGGCGTCCTGTGTGAGAGGCAAAATACATAAAACCTTAGCTAAATAAAAACAAAAATAGATATCCTTTCTTTACCCTCGGCAAGTGATTATAGCAAGGTGCTAGTGGGGCCGAGTATTTAACCCTTAGAAACAAATATTTCAAACTGAACATAAGAAGTTATTTTCTTCACTGTAGTGATTTTATGTTCTCTCGGTACCAGTTTGAAACCGACATAATTATTCGAAACAAAGACAAATACAGAAAAAAAGCGTTTCACACTGGTTCCCCCGTACGGTCAAGGAAGCTATTCACATAATACCTACCCCTGATACAATCACCAGGGAAAAGGGGATCGAAATTCCTGAAACCTGGATACCCGCGATTAAGAAACGCAGTAGTAGACCGGTACGTCAGCGAGTCGCCGAGGGAACAACTTCAAATCGGACCTCTCAGGAAACAACTTCTCGGCGGAACAACGGAGATCGAAACCGACCAATCACAGCCGACCATGGTGATACATATGACGACGAGCAACCAGTCGATCCATCGCCTAATGAAGACTAGCAGTATAAGCAATAGAAACGTGGCGATCTACAGCCCACCTCGTGAGAAAAACGATATATATATACACTTCATTATAATCGTATTTGCCGCGATGAACAATCGTTCCTTTTTTCGAGAACGTATCGGTTATCAAAAGGATATCAATAATGAAATATCATAAATGAGTAAAGGATAAATTAAAGGCTTAAAAATTAAATGATCAAACCTAACAACGTTCTCAACTTTATGTGATAAGACAGTCATCATGTGTAAAACGAGAACTGCTATTGCAGGCAACGGGCAATCTTATAAAGTGGTCGGCAATTCAAACGTGTCTTATTTTTTTCCCCTTAATTCTTTATTTATTCATTCACTGATATTACATACAAACATATTACATACAAACTCTTACATTACAACCTCCCCACCCAGCCCTACTCAACCTTCTTACCTCCCTCCCCCCCCCGGTCTCCCTCCCCTCACACAACAAAACAAACAAACAAACAAACAAAGAAAAAAAACGAGATAAAGAAATTACGTAAGAGGGGATAAGTTCAATTGATCAACTTAACTAGAGTCAGAAGAGTCATTTTTCTTGTCTACTTTATGGCATTTTCGATTCTGTATTTAATTATCATTTTATCAACGACGTCTTGGAGGAGAATTGCTTTGTTGTGTAGTTTGTTGGTGTAAATGTAGTACCTCATAAATAACATGGTATAATTGAATTTCTTTAATAGTACCTTTTCATGTAAGTCCGAAATGATACCGAACGGTCTTTCTTCACTAGATGGATTGAATTTGATCTTATTTTCTATATTAAACCAGTTGATAACCTGTTGAATGAAAATCTTGACGAATTGACAATCTCTAAAAGTATGGTCAATAGAGTCCTTTTCACCACAATATATGCATTCATCATCTTCCTCAATTCCATATCGGTAAAGTTCCTTTTTGGTGACTAAAATTCGGTGAATTAATTTATATTGAAATTCCTTTAGTTTGGTCTCTCTACAGATGGTTTTTAGGGAGGTAAATATTTTTTCCCACGTATCTTCATCCAAGGAAAGATCCTTGCTCCAGCTCCTTGGCCCAGAATGAACTGTTGTGTGGGTCTTTGTACATAATAACCTATAGAAGTCGCTAGTTTTGATTTTATTCAAATATAGATTTATCGATTCATTCAGTTGTAAGCTAAAGTTACTATCAGAATATAACTCTTTATTAGTTGGCTTCGTTGATTTTGCTTTGGCTAATAAATGCTTCGGAATAGCGCTAATAACTTGATAATATTGGAGAAAATTGGTTTTGCAGAAGTACTTATTCGTAAATTCTTGGTAGGACATTGGTTGACCGGTATTGTCCAAGAGATCTTGTATTGACAAGATACCTTTTTTGAACCATTCCCTGATAAAAACGGTTTTACTGTCAACAAGTATTTCTTTGTTGTTGAATAAAATTATATCCTGTGCTTGATCAAAGTCATAGAGAGTTTTTAATTCATTGAAATATACTAGAATATTTCGGTAAAACAAAGGAATTGATTTTATATATTTTGCATCGTAGTTACACCTCAGTAAAGAGTTCAAACCTCCGAATTTTCTTAGGTAATGATCAGGAACCGTTTTCCAACTTTGGTTTCCTGGGATCAGTAATCTTGGAATCCAGGCTAATTTTAGAGCCTTAAACATTATGTCGATGTCTACCATACGTATTCCGCCTCTTTCAAGATCCTGGTAAAACCCTGTTCGTTTAATTTTATCCCTTTTGTTTTTCCATAAGAAACTAAAAAGTTTTGTTTTCACTGTGCGTGCGATTTCTTCGGGAACATTAAGAATTGAGGGCGAATAAATTAGTTGTGACAATCCCAAGGATTTAATTATCAGTACCTTCCCAAATAGTGTGAGGTCTCTTGATCTCCACATATCAAGGTTTGTTTGAAGTTTTCGTATTTTCAGGTTGAAATTCAGTTCATTGTTCCCCTTCTCATCATAAGAGACATGGATTCTTAAGAGGCGTACCGGACTATGCAACCATTTTAGTTGTAAAGGATAGCCTTTTTTTCCCCATTTTCCCAACCAAATTGCTTTCGATTTCTTTATGTTTAACTTGAGACCCGCTAGCCTCCCAAAATCCTCCACCGTTTTCAAAGCATTTTCAACAGAGATCAGATCTGCACAAAAAGGTTCGTGTCGTCCGCAAATTGGCTCGATTTGATTTCATGCCCGAATATTTTGATTCCTGTTATACTTGGTTCTTGTCTGATTTTGCTGGACAATACCTCCGTCAAGAGCACAAATAAGTATGGAGAAAGGGGACACCCCTGTCGCACTCCTCTAGACGGTCTAAACCAGTTGGTCATGAACCATTGTTTATCGCCGCGCTCTCAATGTTTGTGTAGAATGTGCTGATCCATCGTTTAATACTTGTTCCGAAATTGAATATATCCAGTGCTTTCATCATGAACGACCACTCTAGAGAATCAAAGGCTTTCCGAAAATCTAGAGATACTAGAATGCCTGGTATGCTTTCCGACTTCGTATGTTCCATTATGTCAATTATTAACCTAATATTTTCCCCAATATATCTTCCTTTAATAAAACCGGTTTGATCAGTGTGCACTAGATTTGGTAATAATGGTTCTATTCTCTTTGCTATTGCCTTAGTTGCTATCTTGCAATCAACATTAAGCAGTGTTACCGGTCTCCAGTTTGATAGTTCCAGTAGCGAGCCGTCTTCTTTGGGAATTAGAGTAATAACTCCTTTTCGTTGTGAAATGGCGAGTTCATTTGCATCGTAGGCTGCATTGAAACTAGCAACAAGGTCGTGGCCTAGCAGATCGAAAAAAAACGTATAAAATTCAACCGTGAACCCATCTTCTCCTGGAGCTTTGCTGTTTTGAAAAGTGTCTAAAGCTTTTTTGCATTCTTCATAAGATAATGGACCTTCCATTCTATCTCTGTCTGCATCTGCCAGCTTTGGAATTTTTAAATATTCGATGAATTCATCAACATCATTTTCCTGCGGATTATTTACTGATGTGTACAATTCGTTATAACACTTTTCGATACCTTCTAAGATCTTACTCTTGTTGTTTGTTGTTGTTTCACCCTCTATTCGAAGTTCACTGATGGTCTTCCTGTTGTAGTTTCTTTTCTCAAGATTGAAATAGTACTTTTTCGACCCAGCGACATTTCGATCTAAAAATAGCCGCCCTTCCTTTCTCCTCGTAAATAGATTGAAGTTCCGTTTTGAGATCTTCATATTGCTTTAGGATGCGCGATGTCGGGAGAGTTAAAGTTGTCGCAAATATTGCGGTCCAAAATTTCAAGCTGTCTCGTAATTTCCAATTCTCTATTAGTGGTCGCTTTAGCTTTCTTTTTACTATAAGCGATGGTTGCCGCTCTGATTTCCATTTTTAACATTTCCCAGAGAAGGCGTGCGTCTTCCAAATCGGAGTAAAAAGCGCGTGTGCGGGAGTACGTTTCTCGGATTTTGGTCACATAATGTTCATCCTTCAGTAAAGTGTTGTTGAATTTCCAGAGTCCGGGTCCTCTTGACTTTCCGTTTGTCCAAGACAAAGAAATGTAAATTGCTCGATGATCCGGTGCTATAGAAGGATAAATTTCACTTTTCTTGACATATTGTGTCAGATTTTTGGCAACCAGGAAAAAGTCTATTCTGGATTTCAGTTTTAACAATTTTGATTCATATGTGTATTTTCGTAGCCTCGGATGGCGTAGTCTTTGAATATCTACAAGATCAAAAGCGTCCATAGTTGTCAATATCAGGTTTCGATAATTCGTTGGTTTCCAGATTGTGCCACCAATTTTATCTATCTTTGATAGGGTGCAATTCCAGTCACCTCCTACAATAAGCGTGGAAATTTCTGACTTGTCATGATCAATTAGGCAATTGTTTAAGTTTTGTAAAAATTCTAATTGTTCACTTTGGTTAGTTGGTGCATAAATATTCACCAGTGATAATTTTAGGGAATTCAAAACACAAGTAACTAGCACAATTCTTCCAGCCTTGTCACTGAATGAGTAATCGATCTTATTTTGTACCGTAGGGTGTAAAAGAATGCAAACACCTTTACTATGCTTGGTTCCGTGAGAGAAAAATATTTCACCTCCCAATTCGTTTTTCCAAATAATTTCATCTTCTGGTTGAGAGTAAGTTTCTTGTAAGAAATAAATTTTTGAGTCATGATCCTTGAGATATAGAAAAATGCTCCTCCGTTTGGCTTGATCTCTTATTCCCCTTACGTTTAGAGAGAGTATATCGTATTTAGCTTTCTCCTGCATTACAGAATCAAACAAGATATGCAAATTAAAAAACAAAACAAAACAAACAGAACACCTAAAATTATAAAAAACGTAAATTAAAGCAATTTATGAGCGTTTCCCTTCTTCTTCTTCGAGCTTTGCGTTTTTTGTTCCTGTCCCAAATGTAAGTTTCAGTTTTTGTCCTCCTTGCCCAGACAATTTGACTTTTTAAAGATAATCTAAGTCTTCCAGCTCATTAATTCTGACCGGCTTACCCTGCGGAGAGGTCTTGACATACATTGATCCATCCATTGACCAGGCACTCAATAATTCGTCATTTCTCCGCATCTCGTTTGCCCGACTCATGATTTTTTCCTATACGAGGTAAGGTTCTCGTTTAAGAAGATCCTGTCGGCTTGCACGAGAGTTGACGACGAACAATGAGGGAAGATGTTAGAAACTCTTACATTTTTCAGCTTAGCCCTAGCCCTATGCAGATTTGTTTTGACCTTGTGGCTTATGAATTTTACAATAATTGGTTTGTTAAACTTCCTATTCAGCTTGTGACATATTTCGATATCCTTTGGTTCAACCGATACATCCAGGGCCTCCGCTATTTTTAGCACTACGTCTTCCGTCTCGGTGTAAGCGCTCTCTGGTACCCCGTGTATTTCAAGTGAGTTTTTCCTCGTGTACTGTTCTAATTTGTCCTGAAGATCGTACAATTCACCGATTTCTTCTTCCTGCTCTTGAATTTTTTTTCTTGCAGCCGCCAGCTCACGTTCTGCCTCGTTGCACTGCTTCTTTGTATGCTCTAGCGATGTTTTCAGCGCAGTTATATCATCTTTTTGTTGTTGGATTGTGCGTTTGAGATCGGCCATTTCACTTCTGATCGATTTGTTTTCGCGCAGGATAGCTGCAATATTGATTTGAATGTCTATCAACATCTCTCTTAGTCATTTGTCGTTTCCACTAACTCCGTGGCCTCTTCTTCCTGACTATCCGCCATGTTGACCCTTTCAGGTGTCGATTAAGTTCTTCTTCCAATGATCCTCGAGCTCCTCGTTTATGTTTTCCTCTTAAGTTCTGCATTTAATAGTTCAGCAAGTGTTTAAACGTTGAATTACTATGTCAAGGCGGCATAATTTTCCCTAAAATTGGAGTAAAAGGGACGGAAACTACGCTCCTCATAAATCGTTCCACCGCACACTGACCCCACGCATGCTCCCCTGCATGCTCAAACGTGTCTTATAGAAACTGGAAATGGGATCTGAATTTGCGTGCAGGCCCAGACCTAATCTGACTATTCTGGCTATTTAAACATTCACCTTACAGCTCTTTGGAGCAGTGTGAAGGCCTCTCTAGTCTAAAGCCTGATCAAGTAGCATGTCGTACAGTTCCACGACTCCTGATACTTCTCTGTAAGGTCGTTGGCCTGTGAAGAACACCATTAAGAAAAGAAAATTTATACTAATTTTATTGAAACCAAATGCGTCTTGCACCGCAGTGTTAACAACCAAAACAATGTCTTTGCACGTGCGTTCGACATTTTGATACTTTTCTACACCGTCTCCTGCAAGGCAGCAACATGAAATGACCAACCGTCTGTGTTTTACGGAAAACGTGAACACAGGATGGTGATATTTCCTTTCTCTACCTTAACGTTTACGATGTCTGACGAAATCAGCTCCTGAAAATTTCGGCTACATTCGGGTAAAGTTGCACGATTTGGAAATATCGCGAAGACTTTTACCTTGGTGTTCCCTTCATCGTTGCCTTTAATGAATTGAAGACTAGGAAGGATACACAGAATACTGAATCTGTCCATGCTAATGACTAGGTACTATTCGAGTAAACTCCCATTTCAGACAAAGTTTTTAGAATATTTAGGTTCTTGTAACAAAGCTTGCAACAGCCTAGTTCGACACTTAGAGAATCTTCTTGATTCTAATTATTTTCAATATTGACAGACATGTAATTCTATTAACTTATCATTGTATTTTTGTCTCGACCATGTGTGATCTTTCCAGTCTGCCAAAATCTTTGGAAAGTTGTCTGTATAAGATCTAAGGGAAACATTTAACCTGCAATTGATGGATTGATGACCTTAAGGTTGGGCAGACGATACAAAAAAAGGCTGCACATAATATACTACCATTTTCGTTCAACCCTGAAGCGTGACGATTTTTTCGCGGATGTTTACTTTTTAAACTTAACGGTTTTGTCTGGTTACGTGTCACTTTAGACCAATGAAACCTTGTCGGTTATGTCGCGAAGGTTCTTGGCGCCATTCGAACAGGTTTTGTTCACGTGCTCTGAGACTTTCAGGTTTTGCCGCATGAAGGTCTTTAATGTTTTGCAGTGAAGGAGATGAGAAAAGTTAACAAGTTAACAAGTTTGGAAGGAGTTACCGTCCAGGAGTCGCTTTAGATCAAGATTTAAAATGCTCCATCATTGACAGAATTTTTTTTTAATATCAGTGAGGGTCTGAGTGAAGGAAGTGAACAAGTTACGGGTTATATTCCGCGGAGTTTTAGACAATTTGCGAACGAGTTGCGTGACCGTAAACACCGCAAAATCTGTATGGCACAGATACTGCGACGAAATGCAAAAATTAGCAAAGCCTAAAGGGGCCTGACATCTGAAAAATTACAGGAAGATGACCTTGAACTCATCGAAGTATTGAAAGTCCACTACTGATCTATCTCCCTTTCCCAAATCACCGAGGAGTTAGTGCAGTTTGGAGCACAACAAATTTCAATGTTGGCCGTTTCGCGGATTATAAAGTTTCAAAGCACGTGAACAAAACATGCTCCTGGAAAACCTGAAAAGTTTCAGAGCACGTGAACAAAACATGTTCGAATGGCGCCAAGAACCTTGTCAGTTTCGCGACATAACCGACAAGGTTTCATTGGTCTAAAGTGACACGTAACCAGACAAAACCGTTAAGTTTAAAACGTAAACATACGCAAAAAAATCGTCACGCTTCAGGGTTGAACGAAAATGGTAGTATGAGAAGTTCAGGAGCAAAGTGGACCGTGTGGCCAGGGCAACAGGGTGTTTACTCACTTCATAACTGTGAAAATTCAACCCATAAAACTACCAGTTTCCTTCAGTAAACAAGACAGTTTTGTTAAGGCTTGATTTAGAGCTGTTGGAAGAAACGTAAAATATATCCTAAATGCATTTAAAAACAAATAAGACAATTCGTTTAAGTTTTTATTCTTTTTGGCTAGCTCACTTTACTTCTTATTTTACATCCCTAAACCGGGGTGGAATACACTCTCAGATTCGCGTGTTTTCTTGTCCTTTGGTAAAATGACACAACATTGAAATACCAACTCATACTAAGTGAAACTGGAACTAGAAAGTGCAGTGTTTTGAATAGGTGATATTAGACAGACAGGTAGCATTATTTTCATTTGACATGCCAAAAGGGACATTGTCCTAAAGCACAACTCCAAACGACCGACTGAAAGAGAGGGCAACATTTCTAATGTAAATGTTAATTCTTGTGTATTTTTTATTTAGCAATTATTCATCGTGTGGAAGTGACAGAGTGAAGTTAAGACAATTATTTAATTCCCCACACCTAATCTAGATAAGGCCGTGCAACAATATATTGCAACACAGTACTAACTCCTACTGCTAATCTGGCCTTTTGCAGCTACAATCGGTAAGTTTAATTTCTCTGTTCATGCTCCTTACTGGCCGGTCATAACTGTCATTATGTTGTCTTAAAAAAAATCTGAACAATAGGGCACCCTTGTGAGTTAGTTGCATTGTTCAACAAAATTCCTCTTATCACATTTTCTCCATTTATTGTCTCAAAATACGCTTAGCCATAAAATACGTGTCTGATTAGCCGATTAGCTCATGCTGCTCATAATACTTACGCATCAGTCTTGGGGGTACAAATTCCTCTTAAACTTTCCATTGACATCCACAGCCATGGGACCATTACCTGATTTAACAACAAAAGCAAAGATTATTCTCTTAAAAGTGATTTAACTGTGCGGCATTAAGTCAAGCTCTACGTTCTTTTCTTAGCAATTTGAAGAACTAGCGCTTGCTTTGCTTTGACGTAGGTAACATGTAGCAACGGTGGGTAGAATAAATACTAGCCCTTCGGACGATAATTATTACAGTTCTTTTTAAGAATCCGTCTCAAGAGTTCAGTTCGAGCGCGCTTCCAAGCATGGTTTAAGTATACTGAAAAAAAATAACAATAATAAAGCTAAAGGGTGCTAATTACCCAGTCACTTTCGAAGACGGCAGTGGAGGCGAAGGTATTGAATATTTAGGCAGAAAACAAGTCAAAAAGGAACTAAATGTATAAAGTAAACGTCAACACACCTCGGTGGCCTCAACGTACTCTCCTTCTTTTGAAACATCACGTGCCATCACAAAATCAGCTACTTTGGCCACCAGTCCTTTGGCAGCCAAAATATTGCGTGCTGCCAGATCTCGGTGAACACACTATTATAATAATAATAATAATAATAATAATAATAATAATAATAATAATAATAATAATAATAATAATAATAACTTTATTAACGTGTCAAAACTGTAGTAGCTGAGGGGAAAAGTCCCCTCTACTAATTGTGGACACCTAACCTGCCTAACTAAAAACGTAATTAAAATATATAAAATGAAAAATATTTATATACATTTAAAAAGCCTAATTACAACAATTAACTAAGCTAAAAAAAAAAACTGTAAAATCTGTTTCTTCAACTATATTAAAATATAAAAATAAAAATTATGTTAAAAATAAAAAATTATGTTATGTAATGTAATGTTGGCGGCCAGTCATTCTTGGCATAGGTTGCAGCCTCGACAATCACTGACATTTGCAGCCAGCGCAGTGAGGTCCCGATCACGTATAACGTTCTTAAATTGCTTCAAAGAGGGTAAATTTCTTAGTCTAGGAGTGAGATCATTCCAAAGTTTGGGCCCTAGGTAACGAAGTGAGTGTTTTCCATATGTTACCGAAGAGAATCGAGGTTGAACAAATTCTCGTTTTCTTAAATTATATAAGCCACTGTCTAATTGGAAAAGATTACAGAGTCTCTCTGACAGCAATTTATGCTTAATTTTATACATGAAGATGGCAATGTCCTGTAATCGCCTGTTGTACAACGATGGTATGTTTGCTTTTGTCAGTAGTTCCTCATAGCAAGATTGTTTATCCACTGTAATTAAAAGAAAACTTTATCCAATAATGTTTAAGGTCATTGCAATATATCTTAGGATAACTCATTTAATAGTTACTGTTGTTGTTGTTAATTTAGTTAGACGCGCTGCTATTAGACAACAAAATAGCCACAACAACAATGACAGCAGCAGAAGCAACAGCAAAAACACCAGGAACGGTATCAGCTTTAAACCGTTTCTTGTCATGCTGTCAATGTTGTCTCTTTTTCGGACAATCAATAGTTTAACCCTTTTATCGCTTATGTTCTTTTAAAAAACAAAATACAACCAACAAACAATCAACCCATCCCATCAGAAAGACAAAAAACAAACGAACAAACAGAAAAGCAAAAGACACACACAAACACACAGAAACGCACAAATTGTCATTCACTTACTTGTTTGCTCTCATTCCATTTGCCACACCACAAGCCATTCGCAGCAGTTCTCCCTCAGTCAGCCCGGACCAAATGTTGACATAACTGGTACGCTCTATGTCGGCGTGAATTCGGCTGTTACGAAGGATCTTATCGAGGCTTCCATCGGGTACAAACTCAACGACGACACATAAAGGCTCTGAAAAAAATAGTCAACTTAGGTAGCGCTGGATTTGACTCGCCGTAATCCGGGATTTTGAGTGTTAACAGAACGATAAGAGCCAACCACCTGTACAGGAACATGAAAGTCTGTTTAAGTGTTGGTGCATAGTACAGAGCAAATTTTGTAACTTTCCTGTTAAAGCAATTATTAAAACAAGACTATTATGTGTTTTCATTGGCAGGAATAATTGTCTGTAACGCGTTGTCTTCTTTTACCAAAAATAGCACGAATTTGCCCGTGACTTGAATGTATGAAAAGCATTTTTACAAACCTTTCCTACTAGGCAAAGTTTTTGGCGTTTTTTGTTTCTTTTTTTCGTGCTTATTACACTTTCTAATTGTTTTCATCCCAACTGCCAAGCAAAACGCGAAACTTTTAGAGCGGTTTTTAATTGAGCGTCGAGAGTAATTCTCGTGTTGCTTTGGTTTTGCTTTACTTCGCTCTGTGATTGGTAAAAACATCTCGCGCTACTTTCTCGACCAATCAGAAGTAAAACTCAAACCAATCGCGACTTGCTTATACGTGTACTTGCTTCGAGTTCTGATTGGTTGATTGGGTAATTTGTGTTTGTTATGATTGGCTGGGTAATTACTTTGGTTTTGGTTTTACGACATTCATTTGAAAAGCGCTCTAAAGAAAACAAAAAGTAATTACTCATTTATTAGATTACCTTCAAAAGAACATGTTCCAACTAAGCTCACAATATTTGAATGGTGGCCCACTTTGATAAGCGTCTCAAGCTCTTGAATCAGAGAAAAGCGCTGATATTGGTCGCTGTTGTCTTGAAAAGAAGAAGGAAAACCATCAGTACTTGGAATTACAAATACGGAACATAAACATAACCACAAGATAAGACCTCTAACTTCTGATCGAATTATGCTTTTCTCTTGTACCGTAAGAAGCGCGTAGTTCAAAGATCCGACCAAGCCTGGAAAATAGATCCCTATGTTGTGAGAGGTTTTCCATCTTAAAGCTAAACATGACTGCGGAAGTATTGCAGAAAATAAAGGAAAGGAACTTTAATTTCCTTTCTACGTATTTTTCTCCTTCACTGGAATGAAACTAACGCTTCTTTTTATTTTATAGAAAGTTGGCATATATTTTCCTTTTTTAAAAGTATTGCTTTTCGACAACTAAACAAACACAAATATATTTAGCAATCCCTATAGTAGTAAAGTGCGCTCACTAGGGGTGGTTTGCCTCGTTTTGATGTTGTGGGGGGGTTGCTAGGGTGGTTGCTAAGGAAGGGAAAAACCGCAGACCATAGGGGGTGTGACGTCATAGAGGGGGATTGGGGCCAGGGCAGGGGACGCGGGGATCCCCTGGTGAATGGTAGGTGAAATAACCGAGCATCGGGCAAGACACGCGCATGCGTCTATGTTTTTATGGTACCACAAGGTCAGGATGGTCTTTCTCTTATTATAGGTAAATGGTTTTGCTCGTAGTAGTATAGGGGGCCACTTTGGCGTTTTGTATGGAAAAAGGCCTACCCCTCAAGTTTTTTAAACCAATGAGCGACTCGTGCCATTCCTTTTTATCATGTGATCCCGGTCAAAGGAATGGACCAATGAGAGAAGGGGTCAAAGGTCATCCAAGATGGCGGCTGATGGTGGGAGTGTATTTTGGGGTGGGAGACCGCTGACCAGGGATGGAAAAAGGATCGCGGGCTCATCCAAGATGGCGTCTGATGGTGGGAGTGTGATTTTTGTGGGAGAACCGCGGACCCCCATGGAAAAATCGCGGGCGCAGTGGGACAGAAAAGAAGAGACTGGTTGGGAAAAAAAAATGACTTTTAATTAACAATCGGACAAGGTCTGACAGAGACCACAACAGTCTCTCTCACACCAGTGAAAAGAAGGGAAGTGGTCGTCGTGGTCTTTTTTCTGGTCGAATCCTTGAAACCATCGATCGAGTGTGTGTTGTTTGACTTGAAGGTCTTGATTTTGTTCTTGGTAATCGCCACGAGCGTTTCAGGCTGAAGGCTTCCGATCCAGTTAAAGCCCGCGTTATACCTTAGCAGCGGTAGAGTTTGGAGAGGAGTCCGCTGGCCCCGATAGTATTGTGCGTTCGATCACGTGAGAATGTAGTTTTCCGCTCTCCTAAAAACGCTCTTGTGTTACTTCGTTCTACCACTGAATTTGAGTGTGTTTGTGTTGAGAAGTGGTGGCAAAATTGTCTTCTAGTATAGGTATTCTTGTTGGGAGGCTTAAGTTTCAGTTTTGGATTGCGAATTTGGAATGACAGGCTACTTATTTGGCCTTTTTACTAAGTATTCACTTTGTGTTCGAGAAGAACTTCGACTGAGTTTACAGTGTGACAGCTCAAAATTGATCCAGTTGCCACAGGCCAGTTTCACGTTAAAACGTCTTTGTGTTTGCTACAGAGTACTTTTGGTCAATGGAAAGGTACGTGGATGACCTTCGTCGATAACAAGATGGCTCAAGAGAGGATTTGTTTGAAGGCGGCTTCGCAAATATTTGCAGAACGAAAACCACCTCTTTTAGTCCTGGCTCTGCACATCGAACAGTGCTAACCAATCATTCCTGTTATTCAGTGGAAGTTTGTAGACATGGTTTCAGTTTGCAGCTATTTTGAATTTCTGAAAGACAAGTGTTTTTCAATATGCGAAGAAAGGTATCAGTGTTTTACGCAACGTGGTTTGGTGTTATGAAATCTAGATGCGATGATGCGTATGGTCGCGGCTTTCTGCCATCCCAGTGGAAAAATTTGATAGTTGCCACAGGTTAATTTTCACTTTTTCTTGTAGTTTATTTCTTTATTTGTTGAAATATCACGAAATCTAGTTAACAGCTGACCTATGAGTATTGTACGACTCGCTCAAAAGTTCAGGTTACTTCACTGGAGTGCATTAAAGTAAGTTTATAAAGCTTAATCTGTAGAATGCTCTTTCTTTTTCGTTATAAGTCGATGTAAAACTATCATTAGACTATTGAAATGATTCCCGTAGGAATATCTTTGATCAAGTATTCCCTTCTGTGATTTTTATACCCATGGTCATAAATTTCCTGCCCGTTTAGCATGCAGCCCGACCGGCTGCAGCCGCGAAATCCGTGGGAATTTATCCGCTCCGGCCCGCGCTCTGCATGAGTGGTTGAAACTTTTTTCCCGAAAAGTCTGATTGCAAAGATGTCATCAAAGCAAAGGTAGCCGAACTTTTTTGTTTTATTTGACATGAAGCTTATATTTTGAATCTTTTGCTTGTTGCTATCCTCTCTAAAGAAATTTTATTGCGTGACTTGCCTAAAAGGGAAAAAACCCTCAAGGCGTTATGGGGATACCGGATATTTCAGGCAAAAACTATAGGGATACAGGATACCGAAGGAAATAATTATAGGGATACAGGATATTAAATATGGGGATATTCCACGCGACCTTCAGGGATTCGAGACCGAACAATTAAGGGGATATGGAATATTCAAAGAAAATGTTAAAGGGGTACGGGATACCCAGACCCCCCCCCCCCCCCATGGGGCCTCTTTATTTGGTGACTTGCTTAAAAGGAAAAAAATCCTTGAGGCATTGTTTCCGTGGAAGAAGAGGGGAAAGAGTTAGCTTTATTTCTCCTTTTTGGTTTGTAAAATTGCCTTTTTGTCTGGAAAGATTGCTTCAGTCTTTTTTGGGGGTAGGGGGGTTTGGAAATTTGCCTTTTAGAACACCGGGGAAGAAAGAGAATTTGAGGGGATGCAGAGGTAAAAAAGGGAAGAGTTGGAGGAAATGCATTTGAAGAAAGAGAAAATTAAGAAGTTGACAAAAAAGAAAACAAATCTAACAATAAAATGTTTGTTGAAAGGAACTTAGAAGTCATACTTGCTGACATGCTGTAGAAGTATGCTTTTCTTGTCCACTTAAGTGGTTTTTTTACAACACATTTGTGTACATCTGTCCGACCCGAGAATTTGCCCTTTTTTATGTCAACTGTCTGTGTAAGGGTAAAGATTGCAATAGTATGTACTCATTTTTAACTTACCGTCAAGCTTTCTTGCATTTATGATTTAAGCAATCTCCTGTCAAACAACTCTCTTCCCAATATATTAAGTATGGATTTTGGTGAAATTGGACAATAACTAAAATCACTTTGGTCGAAATGTGTCTTGTGATCCAATATGTTCCAACTACAACAGGATATTTCCCAGGTGATATACCCCAGTGTTCAATTTTTCAGTTGAAAGCAGTTTTAACTGTTCCAGATGGAAGAGCATTTTGTTTTTGTAATGGACCTAAACATACTCTAAAAATTCAACTTTCAATGCAGGAAATGTTTTCAAGGCATACACAGCTTTAAGGAAACATATTTCAAGGATAGTAAAGTTAATATGTCAATATGATTTTGTTCTCAGAAAATCGTACTGCTCTCAAATCTGTGTCAATATCATTTTGAACACGACCTTTGTGTAACAGGAAATGTCAGTGTGCTATAAGTGTGCAAATTCTGCTACAGTATCAGTGCAAAACCTGCACAAATGCATTCAAGTCTTTGTGCTGATACAGTTTGGATCTGCAAGTTTAGCACAAGCAATGAGAACATAGCATAAGTGGAATGAAAACAGTTAAAATTAACTTTATCCACTCAGGCCTAATCTCAATACCCTCAGGTGTAGCATTAATAGACTGTTGTAAATGGTGAGGGTGAAAATTCCAGTTCACAAGGATCGAATAAATATGTTATTTACTTTGTTGAAACCAATGGGATTATTTCACAAAACTCCAGTGAAATTATGGTCCTCAAGTAACCAGGTGTGCACTTGTGAAAAGTTCTGTAATACTATACTAATTTTGTAATCAATTACAATTGTATTACTGGTTGGCAACAGTCAAGAGTTGGGGTAAGGGGAAAAGGAGAAAGCCTCTCCCATTTTTCCTTGCATGAACTCCTTCAAACTCCTTCCCTGACACCACATCCTACATAAGCTAAGTGTCTGCTAAAGACTTAGTATTAATTGGACTCAAAATGTTTGCAGAAATGCATATCATCAAATAAAAAAGTGACAAAACCAGAATTATTTCTAGATTGTTGTGTTACAAGGAAAAGCTATGTGGGGTATGTTGAATGAACTGCAAATCCAGATAGTAATAATTATTATCATCCTTGTGGTTTGAGTCATTTGATGTGCTATCAGTTTGGTGAAGACAACTACCACTTTTCTGTTCCTCTGTAACTTGCCTACTGGGATGAGGATTCAAGATTTTTAACATCAGCCACCTTGAACCTCTTGCTATCTGACAGAAACCTACAACTATGGACATAATTCTTGGGACACTTTGCTCAACTGGCGTCCCGTTAGCGTCATTTGAAAAATACTCTTGCCTCGCCCCCCTCCCCCCTGTACAATGTTGAAGTTAGGTTTTGAAACTGGTGACTGATCTTCAACATTGTTTGGGGAGGTGGTGGGGGGGGGGGGGGGCGATAGTCATAAAACTTGTAAAAGACTTCTAATTACAGTGGAGATTACATTTTCTTACTTCTCATTGAAATATTACCAAGTGTCCCAAGGTCTAATGGCCATAATTGTAGTTCCCTTAAGCAGTGTTGTACAGTAATTTATTACTAGCTATTTTGAACTCTCATCAGCATCTGGAACAATTTTATTATTTGGTGCAGAACAATTTTTAAGCCGAGTAGAGCGACCACACTAGCCACATCTCTTAAATCTAACAAAACCCATGCGAATATTGCTGTCCTGAGAGGAAAACATCTACTGCATATGGAAATTGTTTTTGACATAAAACTAGTTTTCCTTGTGGAATGACCATGTAGCCTATAGTCATACTTGTCTATTCAAAAACTTTTAAAACATACTTAACAAGAAACTTACAAGCACAATATCATCCCCCAGACCCTAGTTTGCCCGTACTGCACAGAAGGTTGCAACATGGAACATGCAGTAACTTCTCGAACATAAGAGAAATCAGGACGCATTCTACGGTTAAACACCAGCAGTTTTCCTACATAAAATATATTATCAAAAGAAAATAATATTCTGCCATCTTCTTTTGTCAAGAAGAACGAAAAATCGAAGAAGGGCCTTCAGACTGTTCACATGGAATAAAACCTGTCAGGTAAATGAAAAAAAACATCGTAAAAGAACGGAATAAATCAAAACAGTGGTATTCAGAGTGGTATGTAAAACCAGCAACTCCTGGAAAATCAAGGAATGCGACAACTTCTTTATTCAAGCCCAATTTTCACCGTCAACACAGCAGGGCCCGCCTGAGCCCACTGGCCTTTTCATAAAGATTAACTATCAAACTACATTTTTGTGCAAAAATAATCCAGGATACAAAGATAGATTAACATTGGGCTCTCGAAGACTGATTCGTTTTCATGGACATGTTTTGTCAAGAAAAAGGCTTACCTGAACATGTCGTTTACACCATTACTTGGCTAGGTCATCTTCTAACAGTCTCCCAAAAAAGAAGGACTGGATCGCTCGACAACAGAAGAAATTGACCGACAAAGAACGAGGTTTCACGTACAAGCCAAACGAACGACGGAAGCCATTAGTATCGCAGACACGACGCGTGATTGGACGAATGAAGTCACGTGAACTGTGTCCAACACCACCTGGGATAGACTGGTAACTAATTAATGCGTGCGCATCCATTTATTGATTTTGCGCTGTACAATTAAGAAAATGAGCGTCGTCATTAAGTTGACCGCCTGAAACGCTCGTGTCGCCCGGGTAATAACAGCCGGGATGAAAATGGCCTTTGCACCAGGCTCACCATCTTAGATTTTCGACGCCATCTTGGACGCCATTTTGGAGGAGAAACAACTCCCGATTTAAGGCTAATTTGGACCCTATACTACTACTTGAAAAGACGCATGCGCATGGTTATTTCACCTACCAGCAGACCAGGAGGATCGTGGGCTCCGATCAGAAAAGAGAGGACATTTCGTGACGCTTACATGACGTAGGTAAATAGGCCTCTGGCTAGGGTGGGAAACCGCTGACCAGGGATGAAAAAGGATCGCGGGCTCATTCAAGATGGGGGATGGAGGTGATGTGATTTTTGTTGGGAAACCGCTGACCCTTGTTGGAAAGGATCGCGGGCTCAGATCAGAAAAGAGAGGACAATGACCTAGGGAATACATAGGGTAATACATAGGGAATACATAGGGATAAAGGGATCGCGGGCTCCGATCAGAAAAGAGAGGACATTTCGTGACGCTTACATGACGTAGGTAAATAGCCCTCTGGCTAGGGTGGGAAACCGCTGACCAGTCTGGGGAAAGGATCGCGGGCTCAGATCAGATAAAAAAAGACGCCATGTTGAAATCAAGGACTTTTTAATCCTTTTCCTTGGGTGTGGTCACACGCGCATCAACAGGGTGAAGGTGTGTCTTGGCAGGCGGCTCGATATCCGTAAGGGTAGGTTTGAAAGGTGGCAGGATCAAGGACTCTCTTGTCGTACACCAACTGGTAACGCTTGTAATCCGGAAAGGTGTAGAGTTGGAGGTATAAAAAGGCAACCATGGGCTATTTTGTTGTCACCATGAGTTTCTACATCACCCTCCTCAGTGATCAAGCGCAAGGCACGGGGCAAAAATTTACGGCTCGACTTCCTCGTTCGTATTATTTGGTAGAAGATGATTGGGAAGCGGCCCTGGTGCATATCTCACACCCGGGGTTTAATCAACAATTGGAACATCAAACCAAGCAGAATTGGACGCAAGAAGATAGTCAAAAACATTGGATGAAAACCGATATCAGATACATACCAAAACGTGGCGATGGAACGGCTCCCATTCAAGTCACCAAACAAATCCATTTACCGCCAGGGTATTACCACAATTTGAAAGAAGCCTGGATCGCCATCGGTTACGAAATGGAAAAACAACACATGGAAGTCATGATGGATATAGCCAAAATGGACGTGGACGATCAGGCTAAACGACGAGAACTAGCCGCTCTCAACCTGGCTCAACCCTACGTGAAAATCACCAATGCCGGCATTGCCTCCGAATTAGATTCCTTGTATGTACTCATTCCAGCCAACATGCAATTTGAAATGGAATGGAAATTCGCTCAACTGATGGGACTGGTGAAAGATGGAACGCCGACGCAACAAATTGTCCAAGACAAAAATTATCTGGTCAAACATATTGTGGATTACAACGATCGTCATAAATGGGAACCAACCACCGGTCCTGTCAACAAATATCCACCTCGTGGCATTGTCTCCGTCAGCTTTACTCATCCCGATTTCGAGTATGAGTTGTTCTTGGGTCCAAATCTCAGTCGACAACCTTTTCCCAGTACGCCCACGGTCAAACCACAAGAAGGACAACAACAACTCATGATCTATACCGATCTCGTCGCACAGAGCATTGTGGGAAATCAACAAAAAGGGTTTTTACGTACCATGGATGCCAGCAATACCGATCATCAATTTGATACCACGCAACGGATGTTTTTTCCTCTTCGCAAAACCATCTTTGACAGCATTGCCATTGACATTCAAACAGCCAATGGACAGCCGGCTCCCTTCAAACAAGGCCGAACCATCCTCACTCTTCAACTCTCCAGAAAAAGTCAACGAACATGACGTTTTTTTTTTTCATGTTCAGTTTTTATGGGACATTTTATTGTGAGTCAAGACAAATTATTTATAATGAACGTGCAAACTCAGTGTTGTCAGTTTTTTAAAATTTTTTAATTAAAAAGAGTCGATGTTTTTTTTTACAAATGGTTGTCCATCTCTTGCCACGCGGGTCCTAGGAAAAAATTGAAAAGCTATGTACAATTGAAAACTAAAAATGGAAAGGCTATGTACAGATTGAAAAAATAAAAACTAAAAATTGGAAAAGCTAGGTACAATCGGAAAAAAATAAAAATTGAAAAAAAGCTATGTACAATTACAAATGAAAGTCTTCCAGTTCCATGCGTAATTGATCAATGTTCTCGGGTAGACAGAAGGTGCGATTGAATAAGGCTTGAATTTCTTCTCGGGTTTTCTTGTCCAAATCACGGGATCCCACGATAGCACTGCTTTGATGAAGGGTGGGCTTTTTGGGTCCCCAAGGGACAAATTGACTGCCAGTGACCAGGGTGGCAGCATTCTCATTGACTTGGTAGTAATGATCCGAGCGGTACCATGATTGACTGGGTATGTCAAACAGGTAGACGGGTTTGCCTTGATCCATAGCCAATTGCACAGTCCAACCAGTACCTCCTTTCACGCGTTTATGATCTGGTTCCAAGATGCCAAACGCATAGATCGTATGGGCTTTTTTGGCCAATTGATAATTGCGTTGCAGCAATTGCAGGGTGTAAAAATGACTGGGCATCCGTTTCCCTAGTTTCTCAGCCGCCTGGTGAAGATGCGGGTTGGCCAGCATCAGAACTTCCACGGTGGACGGGGTGATGAAGGTGGCTCGAGGATGGTTCGGGGGGACGAGGACTTCTAGCTGCATCCCAAAGTGTTTAGCATGTTCTTCGACGAGTGCATCCGTACCTTTGGCTCCCCCGGTGTACACCACATGGCCATGACCCACTTGCAGTTCCAAGGCCTCAAGATCTTGTTCTCCAATCATGTTGATGTTGGGGGGCATTCTTTGGGAAATACGTAGCCGGTGTCAGGTCCCACAATCACTAGAATCTCGGCGGGGGTCAACCCTAACGCCAAAAGCAAAAATCAATGAGATGGTGATCACGACACTGTTGGAACGTGAATCCCTTGGCCAGACCTCGTTGGACCCGTTCGGCCAAATAGTCGTTGGTCGAAGCAAAGTCCTCCCGCTTGAGATCTTGGTAGTAGTCCATCCGCTTTGGAATGACGAGTCGGGGAACGAGGGGGTCGTGTTAAATAGGGAACGCTGACCAATGGGAAGAAGAGAGGACCAGGTCATGACAAGCTGACCAATGAGAACACGAGAGGCCCTTTTATGGTCATGAAAAGGTGAGAAATCTGACCAATCCCAGGAAAAGCTCCAAGGTATAAAAAGCCAGGCAGCGTGGAGTGACATATCTTTAGCAGGATGTCCGTCGACGTGTCTCCAGTGAGTTATCCAGGTCGGAAGAGAAAATCAACCAAAAGCGTTCCCCCTGAGGAGAAGAAGAAGAAGAAGAATGACCCGGTAGTGACGCCTGAGGACTGTGATCCTGTGGTCCGCGAGGTGGTGGAAGACACCCGAGCCGCGGTGGAAGATATGATGAAAGAATTGAATGACATGGTGGAGCAATCTACACCACCACCACCACCTCAATTCACCCTGATGACCATGTTTGACAATGAGGTGGACTATCATCAAGTCAAAGACAACAATGAAAGAAAGGCAGTGGACTATTTGGTATGTCCTTGCCATAACGTGCGTTTGGAGGCACGTCAATCTCAAAAAGGATGGAAGTATGTGAAATGTCCCATGCAACCGTGTTTGCTGTTTTGTGGTCAAGATCAAGCCCCCAACTATATGAAAGCTGTGTATAGTCAACCTCATCCAGAAGTGTTGGACATGTGGAGTGGTTTGCAGTGCTTTTGCCGTGAACCCGCCACGCTGCAACAGAGTCATTCCACCCAGAACCCCGATCGATTGTATGTGAGCTGTTCCAAGAAAAAGTGTGACTTCTTTCGGTGGGCCGATCAACCCATGGGTCCCAAGTACTGGAGTTGGTTTCATGACCATTCCCCCCAAAAAGCCGACGCACTCGCCGAACCACCGTTGTTGACCCGTGATGCTCAAGGGTATCCCAAACGTGGGGTAGACATTCCAGGACCTCCACCCCGAGTGAGAAGGAAAGAGGACGTGGAACGAGACCGTCCCCTGACAGACTATGAGAAACAGTTGCTGCGAGACATTCAAGATCTCAAGAACCGTCAAGAAATGATGGTAGCCCCCGCTCCACCGCCACCCAAGTACAGTGACAGTGTAGAGAACTGGCAGAAAGGTTTAGAGACTGTCACCTATGACGGTCGTGGTCTATTTTAAGAAAAAAAAGCAGGTCCGGAAAAAGAGCATGATCGGTCGGGGCGCCGGCATTTTCCAAAATACGCACGCTCTTTTGATAACATGACCTCTCTATAAAGGTAGATGTGGTACGAATAAAATTAGTTTGACCATGGAGTCGGTGTGGTTGTGTTATGCATGGGAGGGTCTCTTGTCCCTGGTGCAATGGCAATGCCATCAATCCCTGTGCCAAATGTTATATGACCATCAACCGGGCGCCAAAATCCCTATTCCCCCTTGTCCCGAGGACACGCATCCTCTCCACGTCTTTGAAGAAACCCATGTGGACCGCAACCTGTATCGATGGGTGGTGTTTGTCTTATGGTTAAAAGCCCACCCGAACGCGTGGCGATGGTATCGCATCATTCAAAAGGCACACCCCCACACCATCCCTTCCATACACACCTTGTGGGATGAGTGTCAAAACGTATGGCGCCTCGAAAGACCAAACGAACCAAACTCGATGTCTCGTCATCATGGTTGAGTCGTTACCACGATCCTCGAGCCCCAGGGAGTTTAGGAGGCGTGCAACGGTTTGCCAAAGCCCACCGTCTCCCTTTGAAAAAAGCCCAACGGATCTTGGAACGGGATTTGACCTACACGTTGCATAAACCGCGACGTCGTCGTTTTCCGACCTTGCCCGTGATCGTAGGAGGCTTAGACGATCAATGGGTCGCGGATTTAGTGGAAGTGCAACCGTTGGCTAAGTATAATCGGGGTATACGATACTTGTTGACCGTCGTGGATGTGTTGTCCAAGTATGCGTGGGTACAACCGTTGAAAGACAAAACGGGGGTGACCTTGGTCCATGCCTTTGAGAAGATTGTGAAAGGACGACGTCACCCTAATCGATTGCAAACGGATCGAGGGAAAGAATTTTACAACCGGACCTTTCAACGATGGCTCGACGAGCAAGGGATTCACCATTTTTCCACCCAAGGGGATGCCAAAGCCAGTGTGGTGGAACGATTTAACCGCACCTTGAAAGAACGGTTGTATCGTTATTTTACCGCCGCCAACACCTTACGCTTTGACGATGTCTTACCCGAGTTGGTGCAAGGGTACAATGCCACCCGTCATCGAAGTATTGGTATGGCCCCTCAAGACGTGACATGGGACAACGAAGAAGCCGTGTGGAAACGATTGTACAGCAAACGATGGAAAGGCAAGAAAAAACCTAAATTCAAAGTAGGGGATCGTGTACGTCTCAATAAGATTCATCGTACCTTTGAAAAAGGGTATCTACCCGGTTGGACCGAAGAAGTGTTTGTGGTGCATCGTGTGGTCCCTGGCCCTGTACCCACGTATAGGATTCACGAATGGGATGATACCCCCGTCCAAGGTACGTTTTATGAAGAGGATTTACAAAAAGTCCATGTATCCGACGTGTTTCGGATCGAAAAGGTACTTAAGCGACAAAAAGATCGTTGGTTGGTCAAGTGGAAAGGGTGGCCAGACAAGTACAATAGTTGGATAGCAAGCCAAGACGTGACGTCTCTCCAACCACCCAAGAGGAAAAGCCCACCCAAAGAGACAAGTCCACCCAAAAGACGACGACGACGTGACTAAACAATGACGTTCGTCCCCAATTCGTCGTTTTACGTGACGTTGATGAGTCATGCGAGTACCAAAGAGTTTCCTGGGAACAAGAGTCATCATTTCAGAAACCGATTGCCTAAACCTATCCGATTTGTGGGACGAGGATGGATGGTGGGTATGGTGAGTTTATCCTTACCCACCATTCCCGTGGTCGCGGAAGAAGGAGGCGTGGGTGATTCCCATCCTCTGTTGTATGTACGATGGCACGAACGGGTGCATGACACAGATGATCAAGGCAACGATCGATGGTGGCATCAACGTCGCGAACTCACTGTGTACGGACGAGATATGAGAAAGGAGCTAGCCTCGTCGACGGGATCGCACTTTTTTCATCAACTGGTGTACCGTTACGAGCAAAGCCGTGCCAAACAAACCGAACCCAAAAACAAATGGGCCGAGGACAATGGCGTCAAATTGGTTCCGACCTTTGAATGGACCTCCGACGGGGATTTGTTGTTGAATACCAAGCCAGTGGATTACAAAGCTCAAGTAGCGCACGTGTCATGGGGCAGAACCTTGGCCCTGAAAATGGGATGGATTGAACAAGTGTCTCCTGGCCAGTATCGATTGGGCCCGAATCTCTTGCCAGAATTTAACGGCATGTCCACCATTCCCACCCCGACGGATGTCCGCGATACCAGCAACAAACCCCTTTTTTGGAAAGTGGAGGGGGATTATGTGAAATTGAGTCTATCGTGCCCTTGGCGGTTTGTGAATTTGAACAAGGCCTTTCGTCCCTCGTTGGAATTTCCCTCGGCGCGTCCTTTGCACGTGTATTGCAATGTAGGGACCAGTAGCATGGTAGGAGGTCGCATCACCGATCTCTTACGAGAAATCAAGTACCAGACCCAAAACACCACCCACTTTGAACCTCGCCATATTCAATATATCCCAGTACGCAACGAAGTGGTGGAAATCGTGGAAACCCAGATGGCCGAAACCAATGGGGATCTCGTCCAATTTGGCGAAGGACGTACCCTCCTGACCCTGCACTTTAAAAGGGAGGTGGTGGTGTGAAGAAGACAAAGATGTCGTTCTACGTGACGTTACCCAGTCATGCCAACCGACGTGAATTTCCCAACAACCAAGCCAATTCCTTCAAGATTCGTTTACCTCAACCGTTACAGCTCACGGGGGGCGGATGGCAAGTGGGCTTGAGTGCCATTTCTTTACCGGATGCCCGCGTCAATTTGTACGAGTTGGTGATGAAAGGACAACACGTCTTAGGCATCAAATGGCACCTAAAAGCCCCCAGTCAAAGTGGAGATACCTATAACAAATATGGAGCGGCCGTGACCAAAATTGACGATATTAACGACTGGGATTGGGTGGTGGACGGGGTGAGTTTTATGAAAGCAGCCATTACCCATGTGGAACAGAAACGACGGGAATCGGTGATCCAAGGGGGTACGTTTTTGGACGATCAAGGCAAACACACGTACGTCAAGTTTCGTTGGGAAGGGGAGGATCTGCTCATTGACAACACGAATGTCTCTCATGATGGATCCGTTCGCACGCCCTCGTTTGCCATTCATACCAAGTTAGCTGCCAAGATGGGATGGTTACGTAAAATCACCAGCGGATGGATTTTGGGACCGAACTTACAGCAAGAATTCCTGGGGGATCAAATCCCCGACATAACCAAGAACAGCGATTGGAAGGATATCACCGATAAGGATGGGAACCCGGTGTTTTGGACCACCAGTCGAGTGGAAGACTACATGGAATTGAGTATGAGTTGTGGGTGGCGTTTCACCAATTTGAATGTGGCGTTTCGGGCGGTGGTGGGGGAACCCACGCGATCATTGCATGTGTACTCGGACATCGCCGGCAGCACGGTGGTAGGCAATCGCGTGACCGATTTGTTGCGTGAAATCCAGTACAAGCGAGAAGGACGTGGCACCCTGTACTTTGAACCGTTGCACATTCAATACATGGCTCTTCGTAACGAGGTGGTGGAAATCATTCACGTTCAAGTAGCGGAAACGATTGGTGCCGGAGGAGACCTAGTGAAGTTTGGCCAGGGCCATACCATTGTCACGTTGCACTTCAAAAAGGCATAAAAAAGAGAGACGAGAAGGGACCCCAAGTCAATCATGCCTCCGAAACGACGACGACGACGACGACGACGACGACAGCGTCCCCAAGCAGGGGAAGGGATCAACGCAGTGATTGCCGGGATTCCTAAAACTGCATGGTCCATCACCAAAGGGATAGAAAAGTTGGCTAAAAAGAATGCCAGAAAAGCGCATTTGAAACGCATGGCAGAGATCAAAAGTGGGAAACGAAAACGCTATGCGGGGGAATCGTTTACGTGCAACCTCATGTGAGTATAAAAAGAAAACAAGGGTTGTGAAAAACAAACAAACAAACATGCCAAAGACAAGAGTGCGTCGAACGAGACGAAGAAGAAGGCAACGAGGGGGTTTATTCCCACTGGCCGCTCTCATTCCTGCCTTGATCGCTGGAGGAAAAGCCGTGGCGTTGGGTGCCGCGGGGGGTGCTGCGAGTTACGGGGCTAAAAAAGGGTTGGAAGCCGCTTTTCGGAAAAAACGACGATGACGGTATAAAAAGAGACGAGTGCTGTGACACCAACCAAACGTGATCCTTGGTAAAGCGTGAAGAGTACGATGCGTGGGGGAAGTTTGACACGATTTCGGACCGACGAGTGGTATGATCAACAAGGCAAAGGATTGGTGACGGATCTCTTGCGTGGGGGGTTCCAAGGCCTTAAAAGCACGCGAAATCCTTTAAAATTGCCTAGTAATATCAAGAGAGGCTTGGAAACGGGTTTCACACGAGGTGTTAAACGCAAAGCCGAAGACGTCATTAAAAAGGAAATCACCAAACAAGCCAAGAAAGCTTTGAATCAGAAGAGCGTGAAAGACGCCGTGCGGGTGGCCAGTGCTTTGTTTCCCAAACAAGTGAAACGAGCGCGGGATATTTTTGGAGTGTGAACATGGAACCCGTGCCTTCACGACCTCGACGGATCCGTAGTGATCGAGGGTTGTCTCAATGGGGAGGACTGTATCCTTTTTGGAAACTCATGCGACGACAACGGGGAGGCTGGTTGAGTCCCGAGGTGATGAGAGTGCCCGGGTTTGATTTGAGACAACGCTTAGCACGACGCTATAAAAACCCCTCACGACGACGGGGTGCCACCACTCGACGACGACGACGACGTTAAACATGCCTGACGTGAGTACGCAAACCCCACCGGCTCATCCACGTTCCGAAGGGACAATCAACCCGGCGTTACGGATTTTCAATGTGCCGCCGACCGACATTAGCATCAATGCCTATCGCATGGTCACCATTCAACCCACCACCACGGGCATCAATCCCATGGAATTCATTGTGCCAGGCTTGGACGATTTTGTGGATTTGGGACGCAGTTACTTTACCATGGAATTGAGATTGCAGAAAAGTACAAACGATGACTTGGTGGCCAATGAAAAATTGTGGCCCGTCAATAATTTGGCCCATTCTATCATCAAACAAATTGACTTGCAGTTGAATGGCACGTTGATCAGTCCTCAATCCGACACCTATCATTACAAAGCTTACCTGGAAACCTTGCTGAATTATGACCGAGAAGATGGCAAGACCGTGTTGGGACCCCAAGGCTGGTACAATCAAGTGGATTCCCCACCCCAATGGACCGACAACAATACCAACAGTGCTGGACCGCATGCAGACTACAGGAATCTCAGTGCCAATCACAAAGGAGCCTTGGCCGCCATGGTAGCCGAAACCGCCAAGTATGCTGGAGGTGTCACCCACAGTCTGGTGTTTACCCCGCACTTGGAAGTGTTTCACACCGGCAAACTGTTGGTGCCTGGCATCGAAATCAAGATGAAATTTCATTTCAATGGTCCGAACCTGTTTTTGAATGGCGTGGCTCTAGCCGGCCGATTGATGGAAGGCGATGTCAAACTACGGTTTCATCTCTGTCAACTGCGTTTGAATGACGCCATCTACCAGAGTTTGTCTGAAAAAAGACACAATGAAGGCGAAGTGGCTGCCTACCCCACCGTCCGAAGTGAAATCCGGACCTTTAGCATGCAAGGCAACCTGGTCCGCTTTGATATCCCCAACCTGTTTCAAAACAGAGTGCCTGACCGATTGATTGTGGGGTTAGTGGACAGCCGCGCCTTCAATGGCGATGTGACCCGAGATCCCTTCTGCTTCCAGAAATTTGGGCTGACCTCCATGAAACAGATTGTCAAAGGAGAAGAATACCCTTATGAAACCCTGCAGTTGGTGCATGACAATGGCACCCGAGATAATCTAGGCTACTTCCGTTTTCTGCAAGCCAGTGGAGCCTGGTGTAAAAAGAAAGGCAATATGGTGGAACTAGAAGATTGGGGCCAAGCTAAAAATTGTACCTTGTACATGTATGACAATGTGGCCAATGGATGTGCTGACAGTCAAACCCTCAACCCCAAGCAAACAGGCGATTTACAACTCAGCTTGGAATTTGGAGCCGCGCCCACTACCAATATAACCGTGCTCGTGTATGGGGAATTTGAGAACTTGCTGGAGATTGACCGCAACGGAGCCGTGTTGTACAACATTTACCAGCACTAAAGAAAGAAAAGATGGAACACGTGGCCTTGAATAATGTGCAGTTGGATTATTTAGCCCGTGACGACCCCCAATTGAAACCGATGTTTTACGGGACGGTGGCCTGTGATCGATTACCCAAGAGTCCTGTCAAGACCACTCCGCAAGGGTACATTGTCAACACCGACCCGCACGATCAACCCGGACAACATTGGTTGGCGGTGTGGACCGAGGGAAACGTGTGTGAAGTCCTCGACAGTTATGCCTTGCCATTGGACACGTACGTGCAAGCTGCCCCGTTACGAGCGTGGATTGTTCAACATTGGAAGTATGTGGTGACCAATGGCAAGTCCCTCCAAGCCATCTCAAGCAAGTCCTGTGGCGATTATGCGTTGTTGTACTTGAAAGCCAAAGCCCGTGACCGGACCTTGCAAGAATTTTTAAATGAGTTTTCCGATCATGATTATGTAAGCAATGACCATCAAGCCGGTCAACGCCTTCAGCAACTCATTGTAGGTCAAGAAGCCAGATGGTATCAACTTTGTTGTCATCCGTATCATCAATGTAATGGTTAAATAAAAAAGTTCGTTGGAAAAAACGGTGTCGGAGTCGTAGCTCAGTTGGTAGAGCCTTTGGATCCCCTAAAAAACAGGTGTGGGGGATTGTGCGTGGGTTCGAGTCCCACCGACTCCAATAAAAAGGTGCCTTTTTTTTTCCCTGGGTAGTATCATCATCATGCAAACGGCGAAACCGTTTCGTTTTCATACCCCCTCCTCTATCTTGGTGGTGGGACCGTCGGGATGTGGGAAAACCGTGTTTACGGAAAAACTCTTGGTAGAGAACCCGGATTTGTTTGACACCCCGCCGACTCAAGTGCATTATTGTTATGGGGCCTGGCAAGATCGATTTCGAGGCATGCAAGATCAAGGGGTGCTGTTTCACGAAGGGATTCCCGATCATGACGCCTTGGTGCAATGGTTTCCGCCAGGGCGTAAAGGAGTGATGGTCTTGGATGATTTGATGGACGAAGGGAGTCACGATAAACGCGTGTTGGATTTATTCACCAAACATTCGCATCATCAAAATGTCACGGTACTGTACTTGTGCCAAGACATGTTTCCCGTAGGCCGATATGCCAAAAGTATATCCCGCAATGCCCATTACATCGTGGCGTTCAAGAACCCCCGAGATCAATTGGGGGTGCGCAATGTCATGCTTCAATCGTTTCCTACCACCTGGAAAGACACGTTGGAGACGTTTCATCACGCCACTGCACGGCCTTATGGGTATTTGGTGTTGGATTTGCACCCGGCCTCGTCTGATCAACAACGTTTGTTGAGCCACGTCTTAAAAGACGAGGGATGGACGCGCACGTATCAAAAAACGTCGCAGTGATCAGGATGTCAAGTAAAAGAAAAACCGTGGTATCCTTGCTGAATGGACCGTTGTCCAGAAGCCACGGTGAAAAATTCAAACCGGAACTTTTGCAACGCATGGATTCCTTGTATGCCTTTTACCACAAACAGTGGTGGTGTTATCGGAAAATGCTGAATCATTTCAAGTTTGTCAACGCCTTGTTCAATGGCTTGGCCTTACTCCTGATGGCAGCGGGCATGATTGCCGGACCCCTCTTGGAAAACAGTACTTTGGTGGCGTGTTTGGCGGCCGTGGGTACGGTGGTCAAAGGATGGAACGATTTTAAACAATACCGGTTTAAAGTGACCATGAGTCGGTTTGCGTTTACCACGTATGCCAAAGCCTTGACCGAATTGAAAACCTATGTGCGTGGGGTTCCTTTCGAGGACCTGGAAAGGTTTTTGATCAAGATGCAAACGTTGGATGATACCATTGTGGATTTCACCCCTCCGTTACCCAAACGGTGTCTACAAGATTACCGCCGTCATTTTATGTACCAACCCGTGGAAGCCCTATGCTATGTGGACGGATGTCCTCGTCCCTTGAGACCCAAAGACTATTGGATAGATAAAAAGCCGCTCCCTCCCAGTCCCACGCTCTTAGAACCATGGCCGTCCAACGACGACGACGACGCAGAAAAAGGAAACGACGTCAAAGAGGAGGGGGTTTAATCAGACAACAAGGCCGTGGCTGGTGGCAAGATTTCAAACGCAATACCCGTCAAGGCTATAAAGAGACGCGAGATGCCATCAAACAAAACAAAGCCCTTCAACGTGTGTTGTTACACTCATGGTATCCTTGAGGAGACGACGACGACGTCGTCGTCAACGAGGCGGTTTTTTAAATCTATTGGTCCCCGCCATGGCGGGATTGGGGAAAGCCGTGGCCTTGGAAACGGATAAACGTATAAAACGCACCATTCAAAAAGCCAACCAACGCTATCGTCGTCGCCATCGGTAAAAGATGCAACGTCTTCGACGTCAATTGCCGTTTTTACGGTCCATGTTACAAGAAGCCAATGGCTCCAAACGTCAAGAGTTGTTACAACATGCCAATGCCGATCAAATCAATGCTGTGAGTGAACTGGTCTTGAACTTCTTAAAAAACAAGATTCCCGTCACCCCACCCATCCTGGCCAAACTTCAACCCTATAAAAAGGTGCTCCGCGATTTGGGACGTCGTCGACATTCCGTCAAAAAACGTCGTCAGTGGTTGGTCCGACAAAAAGGACGCGGATTGTTTCAAGGACTACATCACGTGTTATGTCAATGTGCTCGACCGACCCGTTAACCCTGGCTACGTGGATCACCCTGTTACAAGAGGCCAATCGGGCCACCGACCAGTGGAAAGACGAGTGTTCTTATTGGAAGCATAAATATCACCTGTTGTATCGAGAGTACCAACACATCTTAAAGGCCCGTCTTTGTGAGAACTGTCGTGTTGTGGAAGACGGGGAACTTTGTCCCGACTGTAGTCAACGATGGACGAGGTGTACATGATTCCCCAAAAGGACTTGGAACAACTCATTCAATATTACAAAGGAGAACTGACCGAAAATGCTTTGTTGAACAAAGCCGCGACGCTCGCTGCCAAAAAACATGTGTTGTTAGCCAATCCCCAATTGCCTCCAGCCCTGGTCAATGCCCAAACTAAACCGTTGAGTCAAGAATTAACCAAGTTAACCAAACGGATCCGTCAATTTCCTGGAGGCGTGGGTGTAGGGGCGCCGGGTGGCCCACCAGGCGAAGAAGGCGAGGAAGAAGCCGGGGATTTGGTGACGGGACCCGTGGAACAATGGTTGAAGCGCATGATAAAAGGCAGCCCGTCGACCCCCAAACCACCCATTACCCCCGCAACCAAGAAAGGCAAAGGAGCAGCCACCACCAGTAAAATTGTCAAGAAAGGGAGCCCATCCACCAGTCGAGGGGATACCCGGTCGCGTTTAGAAGCCATTCGAGAACAGCGCAAGACCTTGGAAAAAAAGTTAGCCGAGAGTCGCAAAGGCAAAGGCGTCTCCCGTGAAGTGCAAGCATTAAAACCCTTACCCGGTTGGGAAGATTGGGCCCAAGGTAAAAAGTTACGACGTCGATTGGATTACGACGACAGTGACTAAAAAAGATGCCCACCCAGAGGAGACGGGGCGTGAAACGGAAACGCACCCAACGAGGAGGGGCCTTGGATGTCCAAAAATGGATTGCTAAAACCGGCAAAGAATTTCATTGGCCTGGCTATCAGTACATGGGTCCTGGCACCCATTTGGCCAAACGTCTGAAACGTGGGGATCCCGGCATCAATCGCTTGGACCAGATTGCTAAACAACACGACATTGATTACAGCCGTGCCAAGAATTTGCAAGACAAATGGAAAGCCGATACCAAGATGATCCAAGCCATTGATCGGTTACCCGGCAAGAAAACCAAGACGGAACGGGTCGTCAAAAAAATCATGCAAGCCAAGAAACGTTTAAAATTGTAAAATTTAATGACACACCATACCATGTTGAGTAAAAAATAAAAACCAATGAAAATGTCAATCACTGTCTCTTTTTTTTTTTTCCTCCAATCCTTTCATTCCTATGCAAACGTTCTGTCACAAGGGTACCTGGCTCTGGAAGCCCGTGGCTGCGCCCGTCGTCGCTCTTCTTTGGCCCTGAGCTCCGTCAATTCGTTGTTGTCGTTTTCTTGGTCTGTCGTGGGGCGGCGTTTCGTGCCGTGGCAGGTGCAGCGGCAGGTCTGTTTTTTTTTTTTTTTTTTTTTTTTTTTTTTTTTGCATCGGGAGAGGGCGGCGGTGTTGGAGGGCGCTTGAACTCGTACCGCCAGTAGTCGCAGCAAAAATCCAGGCCCTCAATAAACCACCCTGTGGTCAGCTGTGGGTAATGGCCCGGGGTCCAATGTTGCTTCACATAGGCGGCTCGTGCTGCCTGGGCTGCCTGTTTCAACCGTGCTCTCTCCTCTAATTCTTCTCCAAACTGTGTGACCCCCTGGTCGAGCACCCACTCCTTCTTCACTTCAGATAAAATTTCGTCCACTTGGAATGCCTCAAATTCTTCCAATAATTCGTCGGGACAAGAGGCCATGTTGAGAGGATCCACCCCGAGGTTCGATCTCTTTTATAGTGTCTCATTCGTTCCCCGCGAGGCCTGATGGGACTCACTTGGTGCCTTGCTTGGTGATTGGTTCATGCCCTTCTCCCACGTGACCTTTTTTCTCTATAAAAAACGAGCACCGACCTCCAGCTACTTCATCTGATCCTGACCTCTCGCCCGCCAAGACCAATTGGCTTTGCTAGGTCTCGATACCTCAGACTCTGAGAAAGAAGACACAAACCTGTTATGTCCTGAAGAGATGGAAGACAGCGAGGAAGATGACTTGTGCAATGACCTCCTCGATCATTTGGAACGCCAACACGCGTTTCAAACAAACCTCCTTCAGCAAAGCGGTGGTGCCTTGGATGGTGCGGAGGGCGCCTTCGAGTTTCAGTTGGACAATTATGTCGATCGTAAGAGTAGCCGACTGGGTGTTCGTGAACGTCATTTCAATACCCGTTTACGCCAAAGGGGGAACTTAATTCCAGATGAAAACATTACTCAAGCACTTCAAGATGGTTTACGTCGAGCGGTGGATCAAGTGTTAACCACCACTCCCAACCTGCACGATCAAGATCGACTCTATTTTACCATCGGTTCCGACCGTCTCCACAATAATTTTCAAGGATGGGGCTTACGAGCCGGTGAATGGCGCGAAGGAGGTGAACGTTTGGATGCCCTCTTCGATCGATTGGCCCAAGCCCTCAACAGCAACGAACAATTTGAAATGGACGATTCGTTTCAATTGTCCATCACCCAAGTCCATCATGCACCTCAGGGAACCGGACGAAAACGCAGTACCAAGCCGGGCCACCCAACCCTTGAAGTGCTGACGGCGCGGTCACGGTCCGTTATCCGCATCCAAAATAGAGATGACCTCTGTTGTGCTCGGGCCCTCGTCACTGCTAAAGCTCGCCTAGACCAACACCCGAAATGGGAATCGATTCGACACGGTAGGAAAATCCAAAAAGAATTGGCTCTGTTGCTCCATCACGAAGCCAAGGTGCCCTTGGGTCCTTGCAGCTACGATGCCTTGACGGCCTTCAGTGCCGCCTCGTCCCTTGCCAATTACCAGATCATTCTGGTGGACGCCCATCGCTCGTTCCATATCACCACCTTTGGAGGCACCCAAGACAAACCATTGATCCTGTTGCACCACCAAGGCCATTATGATGTCATTACTCGTTTGCCAGGGTTTTTCGGGTCCAGTTATGTATGTGCTCACTGTTGGAAACCCTATGACCACGAAGGTCTTCATCGATGCAACAAAAAACGACTTTGCGGAGCCTGTCGTCAAAAAGAGTGCCCCGATTTCGAGGCAGCTTACCCAAGAGGCCTCAAAGCGACCCAACGTTGCCACACTTGTCATCGCGACTTTTTCGGAGACACTTGTTTCCAAACACATCTGGCTGTTGACCAGGCGGGCAAACCCACCACCAACCCACAGTCCACCGTGTGCTTTCTTCGCAGGCGATGCCCCTCCTGCCGAAAGCAGGAGGTAGGGGTAGAAAGAATTCAAAGGCATCAATGCTGGCACATAGATTGTCCTTCCTGCCATGAGTACGTGGACGCCCAGACTCATCTATGTTTTATTCAACGAGCCCCAAAGCCTCAAGAAGAGAAAAAGAAGAAGAGAAAGAAGAAACGTCAAGGGGGTCCTCGCGCCAAACGAGGGGCCGTGGCTGCGGGACTTCAAACCCCCCATGCCCCGGAGGAGGAGGAGCAAGAAGACGATGTGGACGACCTGCCACCCTTGCACGTGTTTTTTGACATTGAAGCCATGCAACCCCACCAACAACACATCGCTAATCTCATCGTGGCCGAAACCGAAGACGACGACGACCCCGTGCATTTCCCAGGCGAATATTGTACCAGAGATTTTCTCGAATGGTTGGATACCCTCACGTTGAACGACACCCGACAAGTCAATGTGCTGGCTCATAATTTCCAAGGGTACGACGGGTACTTTGTGGTTCATCAATACCATAGTGACAACCGGATCGTCGGACAGCTCCGGAACGGATGTAAACTCTTACAAGTCCAACACGATCGTATCCGTTTCATCGATTCTCTCAGTTTCTTCCAGATGCCTTTGTCGGCCTTTCCCAAAACCTTTGGATTGACAACATTGAAAAAAGGTTACTTCCCACACAAGTTCAACCTCCCCGAGCATCAAAACTACGTGGGCATCGTCCCAGCCCTCGATTACTACATGTCTGAAACCATGTCTCCCGAAGGCAAGCAAGCCTTGGAAAAGTGGCATCAAGAGCAACGCGATAAGGAGGTGGTCTTTGATTTCCAGAAAGAATTGGTCGCATACTGTGAATCAGATGTGCGTCTCTTGAAACAAGGATGTCTCACCTTCAAACGATTGTTTGAAGCTCAAGCGGGTTTCAACCCCTTCGATCAAATCACCATTGCTTCCGCCTGCAACCGGGATCTACGCATGAACCGGATGATCCCCAACAGCATTGCCAGTGAACCCGTCCGTGGTTGGAAGAACCGTATAAACCATTCCAACGTGGCCATCCAATGGCTCACCTGGTGTGCTCAACAACAGCCCCAGGACATTCAACACGCGGGCAATGCCGGTGAGGTTCGCATCCCAGCCGTGGGGTTCGTGGATGGTTACTGCCACGACACCCAGACCGTGTACGAATTTCAAGGTTGTTTCACCCATGGATGTCCCACCTGCTATCCAAACCGCCACGAAAAACATGTGCGTCACTATGATCGAACCATGCAAGATGTCTACGAAACCTCGCAACACAAGGTCCAACAGCTTAGAGAACAAGGGTACACTGTGGTCCAAATATGGGGGTGCGAATGGAAACGTCTCAAAGAAACCAACCCAGAGATCCAATCCTTCGTCGACAACCTGGACTTCAACGACCCCTTCAACCCTCGTGACGCTTTCTGTGGAGGTCGTACCAATGCTGTCAAGCTGTACCACCATGTCACTCCCAGCCAAAAGATCCATTACATTGATGTCACCTCCTTGTACCCTTGGGTCAACAAAACCTGTGTGTACCCCAAAGGTCATCCTGAATTCATTTCCCAACCGGGTCACACCGACATCAGCCTCTACTTTGGTCTCATCCAATGCAAAGTCCTCCCTCCACGTGCCTTGTACCATCCCGTCCTGCCTTACCGCCATGAGAGCAAACTCACGTTTCCCCTCTGTGCCACCTGTGTCAAAGAAGAAATGGCAAAACCTCTTCTGGAGAGATCCGCTCAGTGCGACCACACCGACGAACAACGCATCCTGACCGGGACATGGTGCAGCCCGGAATTGTCTAAAGCGGTGGACTTAGGATACCAAGTCCAATACATCAACGAAGTCTGGCATTTTCGCGAGACCTGTGAAGGACTGTTCCGAGACTACGTCAACACTTGGTTGAAAATCAAGCAAGAAGCTAGTGGGTGGCCATCGTGGGTCGGAGACGACGAAACCAAGCGACTACAATACATCCAAGAGTACTTCGAACATGAAGGCATCCGGTTGGACTACAACAAGATCGAGAAGAATCCTGGTCTCCGGACCTTAGCCAAAATGATGCTCAACTCCATGTGGGGCAAGTTTGGACAACGGCTCAACAAGACCCAAGTCCAAGAATTTGATGATCCCAAAGCCTTTCACAGTTTCCTAGATACCTCCACCTTGGACGTACGTCAGGTCTCCGTGATGAATGACCAAATGGTAGAGGTACTCTACCAGTACCAAGAGGAAGACATCCCCGTCTCCCCAAACCTCAACATCTTTGTGGCTTCTTTCACTACCTGTTGGGCTCGACTCCGTCTCTATGCTGCGTTGGAACAATTGGGGGAACGGGTCTTGTACTATGACACCGACTCCGTGGTTTATCTGGAAGACGAGGGTCAATCCAACCCAGTCTTGGGGGATTACCTCGGCGAGTTCACCTCTGAATTAGACGCCGACGACTACATTGAAGAATTCGTGTCAGGTGGTCCCAAGAATTATGGCTATGTCACAAAGAAAGGCAAAGTGGAATGCAAAGTGAGGGGTTTTCGCCTCAACTGGGAAGGCAAAACCCAATTAAATTTCAACGTGATGCGTCAAAACGTCCTGGACGAAATCCAAAACCCTCAAAAGAAACCGCGTCAAACTCTAGTCACCAAAACGCATCAGATTGTGCGCTATCCCAAACACTACCAACTCTACACCTTTCCGGATTACAAGCGTTACCAGTTGGTGTACGACAAGAGAGTCCTTGATCCTGCCACCTTTCAAACCTACCCTTACGGATATCGAGCCGCCTGCCAAGACACACCTTCACCCTGTTGATGCGCGTGTGACCACACCCAAGGAAAAGGATTAAAAAGTCCTTGATTTCAACATGGCGTCTTTTTTTATCTGATCTGAGCCCACGATCCTTTCCCCAGACTGGTCAGCGGTTTCCCACCCTAGCCAGAGGGCTATTTACCTACGTCATGTAAGCGTCACGAAATGTCCTCTCTTTTCTGATCGGAGCCCGCGATCCCTTTATCCCTATGTATTCCCTATGTATTACCCTATGTATTCCCTATGTCATTGTCCTCTCTTTTCTGATCTGAGCCCGCGATCCTTTCCAACAAGGGTCAGCGGTTTCCCAACAAAAATCACATCACCTCCATCCCCCATCTTGAATGAGCCCGCGATCCTTTTTCATCCCTGGTCAGCGGTTTCCCACCCTAGCCAGAGGCCTATTTACCTACGTCATGTAAGCGTCACGAAATGTCCTCTCTTTTCTGATCGGAGCCCACGATCCTCCTGGTCTGCTGGTAGGTGAAATAACCATGCGCATGCGTCTTTTCAAGTAGTAGTATAGGGTCCAAATTAGCCTTAAATCGGGAGTTGTTTCTCCTCCAAAATGGCGTCCAAGATGGCGTCGAAAATCTAAGATGGTGAGCCTGGTGCAAAGGCCATTTTCATCCCGGCTGTTATTACCCGGGCGATTACCAAGAACAAAATCAAGACCTTCAAGTCAAACAACACACACTCGATCGATGGTTTCAAGGATTCGACCAGAAAAAAGACCACGACGACCACTTCCCTTCTTTTCACTGGTGTGAGAGAGACTGTTGTGGTCTCTGTCAGACCTTGTCCGATTGTTAATTAAAAGTCATTTTTTTTTCCCAACCAGTCTCTTCTTTTCTGTCCCACTGCGCCCGCGATTTTTCCATGGGGGTCCGCGGTTCTCCCACAAAAATCACACTCCCACCATCAGACGCCATCTTGGATGAGCCCGCGATCCTTTTTCCATCCCTGGTCAGCGGTCTCCCACCCCAAAATACACTCCCACCATCAGCCGCCATCTTGGATGACCTTTGACCCCTTCTCTCATTGGTCCATTCCTTTGACCGGGATCACATGATAAAAAGGAATGGCACGAGTCGCTCATTGGTTTAAAAAACTTGAGGGGTAGGCCTTTTTCCATACAAAACGCCAAAGTGGCCCCCTATACTACTACGAGCAAAACCATTTACCTATAATAAGAGAAAGACCATCCTGACCTTGTGGTACCATAAAAACATAGACGCATGCGCGTGTCTTGCCCGATGCTCGGTTATTTCACCTACCATTCACCAGGGGATCCCCGCGTCCCCTGCCCTGGCCCCAATCCCCCTCTATGACGTCACACCCCCTATGGTCTGCGGTTTTTCCCTTCCTTAGCAACCACCCTAGCAACCCCCCCACAACATCAAAACGAGGCAAACCACCCCTAGTGAGCGCACTTTACTACTCCCTATGTATGCAAACATGCATGGTCACGACTTCATTAATGTAATACACTCACCAAGTTTATCGCACACAAGACTGTTTACAAACCTTTTAACATTTTAACAGCCAATGGCAGTTTCTGTCCATTTCTCCTCAAATAGATCCCTTTCCTGACGACTCCAAACTCTCCTCCTCCGAGGCTTTCTTCCGTTATTTCCAATCTCTCTCGAGGAATTTCCCAGTTTCTATTAATTACTATTTCTCTCAAATATGTATAGTCGTCTACCACTTCACCTTTGTCAGAGCTGAGTGGTTCGACATCTTGCTGCTGCCTTGTAGATTCTTGTTGATCTCTTAGCCAGATGACGTCATTATTGGTAACTGAAAGCTCGGGAATGTCTTCCTGAACGTCCACTATCTACAAACATAACGTGAAACTGAAGAATAACACATGATGCAGGTAGAGAAGAGAGAGGCCCTGTTAGGGGGGGGGGGGGGGTTTGAATAATCCATAACCCTGGGTAAATTTTGGAAATAATCCGTATCGTAATTTTGTAAACAAATATTTCCCTAAAATAAAATTTAAAAACAATCTCTATACAGTAACCCCTAATTACCATTTCTTGTCACATGAATAGACTTAGGTACAGTATGTCAGGTATGTCAAGGCATACCCCTGACGAAACGTAGGGGTGGCTACTGAGTCTGTGTAGTTAAAAACAGTGACCGGCCTGTGCGGCTTTTGTGTGCTTGTTTTAGCATTTTAAAATGGCTTTAAAATTTAAGCCAGTGGTTGTAACTACAGTTTTGATTAGTGTTATTTATTTTAAACTTGATCCACTTTTTAGTGTTAAAAAGAATTACGGGTCTGCGCGACTCCTACGTACGTGTTTTAGCCTTTCTTGAGTTTTGCTCTCATGAGCAAAGCTCATTAAGCAATGGTTGCTGTTTTATAAAATGCCAGCTGTCCATGAGTCTTGGTTTTATGTTCGGCACTGCTGGATAGTATTGCGTTACAAAGGGCTGAGTGAAGATTTTCTTGTTTTTTTTTTTATTTTTGACAGAGGGCTTGATTTCTGTTTTTAAAAGTAACTTCTGAGAGGGTTGTTTGAATGAAGTTCTCTGGGTATCCTCTCTCAAGAAGATGTGTTTTGAAGTTCGTGATGCTCACTTCAAATAATGTTTATGTTAAGTTCTGAGTAGTCTTAGAGCCTCTTTTATGATGAAGCCTCTTTTTACTCCGGATGGATGGCGGGTTGAAAAATGGGTGTACTGAAATGTTTAGTGGCTGTGTACATCTAGCACCAACTCGGTTTTAAATCTTTGGCCTTTGTATTCAGTAGTGCCCAAGAACTTTATTTCTGTTTCGGATACTTCAGCCGCAAACTTGATATTTTGATGGTGTTTGTTAAACTGAACTGTGTAACCTCTTCTCTGGCTGTGTCCCAGAGGGAGATACCCTGGGTACCAGAGGCTCTCTTGCAGCACGCTTGGCGAGAAGACTTTTCGGGCGCGGCCGGCGCGTAATATGACCGCGAGAAAGCCTCTGGCACCCAGGGTAAGAGAGAATAGATTTCATCAATGAATCGTTTCCAGACAAGCTGTTTCAAAGCGCTTTGATTTCACCCATGTATTTGTAGGTAGTTTTCTCCATTAGATGGAGTTCTCCACCAAGATAAGTTTGAGCGCTCTTTGCAGTAGACATTTGTTGATAGGACGTTCATTTCCGTACAATGCTGTGTATGCATTGCACACTATGTTTATTCTTTCCTCTTGTGGTATATTTGTATATAAGCTCATAATGTCCATTGAAACAAGGATTGTGTTTTCTCGAACCTTCGTTTTCTCTAAGAAATTGATGAAATGAGTCGTATCTTTCAGACATGACTTCTGTTGTTGTGCTATAGGCTGATGGAGTTTATAAACGAATGATGATAGTTTCCCTGTTACAACTGGGCCTGGCATCACAGCCTGATACAATAGGTTTCCCGACTGGCCGTGGGGCTGGTTTGTGTATCCTTTATAGGGTGTAGAATATTGGAATTATGGAGCAGCTATGGTGTTTGACAAAGCCATGTTTTGGTCGTTTCATCTATAAGGTTTCCAACTAAGGTAGAGTTCGCTAATAAGCTGTTGAACTCTTAGGTTTGTTTCCTCCACCATAGGATTCACAAGAGGTCTGTAGTTTTCCCTGTTATCTAGCTGGGTTTGACCTTCTTTATATAATTTTATCCTCAATGTTAAGAGTTACAGTTGTAGTTCCTTTGTCAGCCTTTTTAAGGCTAATGTTGGTGTCACGCTTCAGGGCTTGCCTTGCGTTCAGCGGGATTAATATTATCCTTTGGCTCGGAATTTTGAAGTTTGAATTTTGACCATGAGACCTCACTGGAGACAAAATATATTTGTCCTTCTTTTTATAACTTTTAAGACCTTTTAATACCATTTTATGTAAGGGTAGTCAATGTGACAATCACTGATAATAATCCGTAATTTAAAAATGCAACACAAATAATCCGTAATCCCTTCTCTAAACACCCCTAATAATCCATAATCCTAAAACCCTAACAGGGCCTCAAGAGATCTCGAAACATATTCCACAAAGCTTTTACGCAAGGGGTGGGGGTAGTGGTAACTGGAATGCCTTTTCCTCAGGTGGAAAATGTGGGGCGGGGAGGGAGGGAATGCCAAAGAAGCTTAGGTTTAAAGAGATGTCATTATACGTAAGTCTCAAAAACTTTGACTGTCCGAGTTAATAAACAAAAGTTCGAAAACGTTTTACTAGGGGGGGGGGGAGGGGGTCCTAAGACAATACATCATTTCGTGGGTTGCCAACCGAGGTATTTTTCTGTCGTCATCGTTATAATCGATTTTGCCTTGTGCCTATGGGCGAAATTTTCACTAAATTCAGTCTGCTTTGTCAACGTATGCTGCAACACATTGCAGGGGTTGTTTCTTTTTCTTTTCGCCACGTGGTAGATGGGCTTGCTGTATAACAAAAGGTGTATAACCATCTAGCATTAGCAGTAGCAATTAATAGGCAGCGTACCTTCGTAGAATAATTGTTAAAAGATGGATTAATGAAGTTAGGTTGGGTTGTCATACCTCGATGGCGTGTTTCTTGTTATCTCTCTTCTGCTTGATTTTCCACCATACCAATAAGATGAAAGCGGCAAACAATAGAAAGCTAAATACACCAACTGATCCCCATATGACTTTCAAACGGGCAGCTGCAGTTGGAGATGTCTCTGTTGATGCCTCTGGGTCAACTTGAAATTCTAAAGCAAAAACCATATGCTTACAGATCTTGAAAGATGGGCAACATGAGATCCAGACAATAGACGGACAAATCTGGACACCTGCAAAAGCGCGTGTAAAAATGGACATTTTCTGATAGGGCCATACATTAGTATTTATATTAAGGTTGTCGGACACACTTCTCACCGAGAAAATTTTGACAGTGATTGAGGATGTAAAAATCGTGCTTGAATTTCACATTGTATGGGGTGGCACTGGAGCGGGACGCTGGGATTCATGTTTACCTACAATCCATGAGACTTTTTCTTTAGGATTGTAAATAAATATTAGGCATTGATGATCATTGCGCTTAATCGTTAGTCTCTTCCTGGCACACACAGACTAGCTATTCACAAGTCGCTTAAGTCAGAAATGTGATCTAAGGATATAGACCGTCACTAAAGCCAGTGAAACAGCGCACCTGACTGTAAAGTTTTCACATAATAACAATCTCCTTTGGGTGATGACCCAACCAGTGTAAAGCCTATAACTCTGATGCAGTAGCTGGTGTTTGGTTTTAGTCCTGTAATGATGGCTTCGTTTGCCTTTAGGTTTATCCGACTATCATCATGAATAACTGTAGGTTGATGCTCCTCATTGTAGAGCACATCGTAACCCCATATGACACCATTTTGGTCCTTTGGGATGATTTCTACCCATGAGACTCGGATAGTGTGTGCGTCTTCGGCTTTAGTTTTTTCCTGAATGATACGTGGAGGAGAACTGGGGGCTGTTTTCATCAAACCAAAAGAAATTTATTAGTCAAAGGCCTGCTGTGACGTACAGTGTGATGCAAACCTGGGTTAAGGAGTAAGTTGGTGTTGTTAATATTTCTTGTTAGTCTAGCAACACACGCTTGGCAGACGGCCCTTACGGCCAGCGCTTAACTCGAATTTCTGTAGCATGAAGCAAGTATTAGTATTATTACTGACTCTCCCAGCAGTTTGCCGCCGGTGCGCATCTACTCGTATACACCTAGGTAACGAGAACTAACTTGGAGTCAAGTTTCATAGCCTGGCCATTGTGAGTTACGTGTTGGTTAAGTGAAATCCCTTCATGCTATGGTGTGGAACCACCAAATTAGGATTGACAGGAAAATAAAGCGCATAAATCGCACTTTTAGGAAGAATAATGCGCCCGAAAATATCCCCCCCCCAATTTTTCGGGCCTGAACAGTTTTTGGAACTTTTGAGAAACGAACATCTTCTTCTTTATGGGAGCTCTTCTGTAAGGCCAGCCTAATATAGATACAACGTGATATCATTTGTATATTCGGTACTTTTATGGCATCGATAGTTAAAATCACTTTGAGAAAAACAGAAACTAGAACTCACCGTCTTCAAGTGTCCTGGCATGTTTAATAGAAGGTGTTAACGAAGAGTCTGTTTCAGTATAGACTTGAACAAAGTAGTATGTATCTTCCTCTAGAGATGTAATTAAGTATTGCTTGTTTGTCGTATACACTGTTGCTTCCAGTTTGTCTCTTGCTCTTCCATAAGAAACTACATAGCACTTGAGATCTCCATCAATCTTCAGGGGTTCAATCCACGACACTTTAATTGACGTTGACGTCTTTACTGAAAGTTTCAAGTCTCTAGGCGGCAAGGGAGCTGAAAACACGTTATATAACAAAAATCAGTGCATTTTGGATGTTCTTTTCACTGAGTCCGTAGAGGTCTTAAAAGTATGTTTTCAGAACAAGAAATCAATCTTTTCGCTAGAGGCTAAAATAGTTACGAAAAAGGTTGAATAGGTAATGCTGGAAATCAGATTTCTTTCTTTGCTGATTTAACCATCGATATCGGCCATTAAGGTCGCAGGTGATACCTGCTCGTGAATGAATTTCTAAAGCAAAGGTTTGGTGGAGGTCTTCCTTGAAAAAGCTCTGTGTCTTGAAGTTTGGGAGCCGATTCCGTTTTAGACTTAACAAAGAGCTCGGGGAATCGTGAAAATGCAACTATGTTAATTTTAATCTGATGGGTGATGCTTTGCACCTCTGCCATGTCGGAAGCAAAGAACTAACGATATGCATACAAACAGCACTTAAAAATGTTAGAAAAATGTTATTGTCTTGTACCTCCGATATGGCCGCCGTGAAAACCCTCTATATAGTCTAAATTAATAGGTTGGTAAATTATGATCGTCCGGGTGAGCGTACTCCTGAGAACGACTGTTTGTGGTGACATTGACTGACGTTTCGACAACCTGAGTGGAAGTCATCATCAGAGTCAAGTGAACTGTGAATCAGTAGATGTTATAGGTCTCTGGTCGTTGTCCTGATTGGTCGACGATCTAATTAAATTCAAAATTTATTTTGCGAGTTCTCGCTTTTGTTTATAGAGCAATGCCAGTTAACAATGCATGTGAAAGGGTTAAAGCCCTTTGTTTAATTTAAATTAATAACGTTCAGTATTTCTTTGTGGGCAAAATATAGTACTTACGGTATAAAGGTTTTTAAATCCAGTCCATAAATGGAAACACCCTTGTGTAAAGTGAAAACTGATCCTTATGCGCACATCCATGGCCACAGCTAACAACACCAGTAGCAACCCATCGATAGCCATTTCCCCTTTTTCCTTTCTGTACGAAAACGCCCCCACTGTCACCGTAACAAGAGTAATTTCTTCCTCTCTCGTCCCCTGCACACTGATCGATACTGTAGAATCGAAAGAAACTGCTGTTCCGTTTGAGCATAGTCGGTGGTTTTGAATAAGGAAATCATAGTCTTGAAGACGGTTTGTAACTCGATTAGCCCATTCCGGAACTCCATCCGAATATTTTGAATCTCCTCAACAATTTGCTGCTTGTATACCATGTGACTTCGTCATTGCCAAATCTCCTTCATTATCCTCAGGCAGGCACACAGTCTGAACAAACTTGCCAAGTTTCACATCCTCTCTGAGTTTCACAAGAGCTATGTTATTCACGCGTGAATGATCCTTGTAATTCGGGTGAACATAAATCCTCTTTTGCCAAGTATATGTTATCGTTACCTGATTCTATCAGGTATCTGATGAAAGTAACAAAACGTTAAAATGGTTTTCTTTCTCTTCCTTACTCTTCATAAACTGGTTTTTCTTAGGAAAAAGGACGATGATTATCTAATCTCGTGGGTGAGGAAAGATATGCAATCCGGCCTTAAACCACAATACTGAAAATACCAAAAGAAATAAATATTTAGTTACCACATTAGTATGACTCAGTTGCCGTTTTTACAGATTCACAAATTCAGTTTCAAAATAAACTGTGTTAGTTTCAAAACAAACTGTGGCGCTGCGTGGTGGGGAAGTGAAACAAAAAAATTTGGAATTATTAACTGACCTGATTAGGTACATTTGCCTTACTCTTCATAAACTGGTTTTTCTTAGGAAAAATGACGATGATTATCTAATCTCGTGGGTGATGAAAGATACGCAATCCGGCCTTAACCCACAATACTGAAAATACCAAAAGAAATGCATATTTAGTTACCACATTAGTATGACTCAGTTGCCGTTTTTACAGATTCACAAATTCAGTTGCCGTTTCTACAGTTCTGGCCCAAGCTGTTCAAAGAGTGGATAACTTTTCCAAGTGGAAAACTTTTCCACTTGGATAGCAACGGTTGCTATCCAACGGAACAATTTTCTTGAACTTTAACATTTGGCCAGATTTTTGCAAGGTCATACACTTCATTATAGATACACTCTTGCTCTTTTCATAAATTATAGGGCTATGTAGATATTTGATTACGGCTTCTCCAGTGGATAAAGATATCCCTCTTTGAACAACTGGAGCCTGTGCTCTTGGGACCTGCCCTCTGAGTGGAAGCGAGGTTGGAGCTGACTGTGTTATTTACAAAAGATGATGATAAGAAAGTAGCTCGTATAAACACAGCATCATTTGCCTATGTGAAGCAGGAAAACTTGCGTCAAAACAACTCTAGCCTCACCTCCACTCAAAGGCCGGATCACTAAGCACACAACTTTTAAATGGGTTATTGCAACATGTAAACGGATTAGGCCCGGTTCAAACGTCGAACTTTACATGTGCCGAACCTAATAGTTAGGTTCGGCACATGTGAAGTTCGACGTATGAATCGATTAGGTTCGACAAATTTGTATTTGGGTCCACCCTGCTGTTCTATTCGACTGGGCAAGTCGAATAGAACGGCAAAAGTTCGACTTTGATTCAGACGTCGAACTTCACATGTGCCGAACCTAATGCATGAATTACGTTAATGTATTTCTGAATATAACAGCGCTAGCGATTGGCTTAAAACCGATAAGCATGACTAGTCACTTATTAAACCGTGATCAGTCATGCATTCAACGTTCTTGCATCTGATTAAAAAGAGAACTGGGCCGTGCAAATTGTAAACGCGCTATCGACAAGAATCATTACTTATAACAGACTGCATCAAAGTCGAATTGTTTCCGCTTGTTATTTTTTGTGGATAGCTATTCTGAAATAACAGAATATAACAAAAACGATAAAAAACTGTATTTATCCCAAATTTGGCGAACGAATTCTTAAACCGTAATGTCTAAATATTACAACTATAATAAAAGAAAGCTTTTTTTTCCTGTTAATTGTATTCCTATGCTTTATGAGACCTGATATTGCACAACTGATGATTGTTTACCGCTGTTTTGGAGAATTAAGTTCGACTGATTAAGGTCGACGTCTGAATCAACTGTCGAACTTAATTATTAAGGTCGACCCAAATAGCAATTAGGTTCGGCACATGTAAAGTTCGACGTTTGAACCGGGCCTTAGCTTCAAAATAAACTGTGTTAGTTTCAAAACAAACTGTGGCGCTGCGTGGTGGGGAAGTGAAACAAAAAAATTTGGAATTATTAACTGACCTGATAAGGTACATTTGCCGGTGTAAACTAATTCAAAGGCTGTCGTTTCGAGCGTTAGCCCTTCGTCAGAGTCAATCTAAGAATTGTGGGTCATATGAGGTCTATATATTGTTTGGTGCAGCTGCGGTATTGAAGAAAAAGCCTGAAAACGGCAACGTGAAAAAACAAGAAGAAATTAGTTGAATGAAAAGCGTTCGTGATTCTGTAGGGAATAATAGTGTCTGTTTAAAACATTAATTTTTTGCTTCAAATTTTTACGGCTTTCCGTGTTGCCCTGACCAAGGAAAAGGCCGCACATCGTCATGTATTGGATCAGCAGAACGGAAGAAGTCACTTCCACATAGATTGGAATGAGTACATCACGCTTAGCTGAGGTGAAGGTATAAGTTTAAGTTTAGGCATAAGAAAGTATAGGTATAGGTCTTTCGCTTCTTGAAGATTTTACAAAAATTGGAACCTTATGCAAAACTGTTTTTGTTGTTGTTTGTTTTCGTCCACATTTTTACAAAATGAATTGACTCTTGATTTTTTTAACCGACGAAGTCGGATAGTACAGTTGTGAAGACGGTGGATTGGTGTAGTGGACGGTCAAAATACGTCGTGTAAGGCTCATAAGGTGTGTATTTCGGTATGGCCGATGGGGTGGGATGACGTGAGAACAAGAGCACACGGGATTCAGCACAGGGTTATATCCAGTGTATGAAGTGTATTGGTAACCCTATGTTGCGGACGGACGGACGTACGGATGTACGGACGTACGGACGGACGGTCATGTGACCATTACGTCACTACCAAACTTTCTTGGCTTGATAGGTTACCACATTTCCTTAGCAATGGAGCTCCGCTGACGCGCTAGCGCGCTGGCTCCGCTATAACCCTGTGCTGTATCCCGTGTGTTTTTGTCGCGAAATCGCATGTGGACCTGCGTTATAGCAAAACAAGCAAAGACAACAAAAGTCAAAAACAAATTTGTTAATGGGAAAAAAGGTTCAAAAGAATACTCAGTTCTTTTTGATGGAAGGGGAAAAGTTCAATTTAGGCGAAAAAAATTAGGCGATAAAGTTCAGGCGAAAAGTTCAAATTTGCCTCGTCCGTTCTGTTCGAACTCTTTCGGCACACCGCTTGAGTTCGCAGCTTTTCGCAGTGGTTTCGACGCCAAATATAGCAGAGCTAGTGCTTTTTGGTTTTTTCTGTCCACAGCCATGGTTTTTACGGCGTTCCGAACACATTTTGCCAGGAAAAACACCAGCATTTTCATGCTGATAGGCAGCTTGTCACGAACGAAGAAAGAAATAAGTATTAAAATTAACTTCCAAAATGATAATAAGCGCTCATGGCCTAGTGGACCTATATCCGGCTTCTCACGCCCACAAGCCGGGTTCGGCTCTCGGCGAGGGCAGGAAATTATTATTCTTTTTTTCTTTTCTTTTTTTTTAATTTAACGACTTGAATGAGAGTATTTTCACAAATTTATAACTGCCAGCAAAAAAAAAAAAAAAAAAATTAAAATAGAATGATGTGTGGAGAGAGGAAACTCAAAAAAAATTCTGAGTTCCAGATGGGAAAAAAAACAAAACAAAACAAAAAAACACAAACAAAAAGGGAGCGCTCCGCTTTTAGGCTTGGCTAAATCTATATATTAGATAACTGAAATGCTGTTAGTTTTGATTTAAGCGGAGTTTGACACTAAGGTGACAAAAGTACGTGTGACATAGCCCCTTTAATGGAAGCAGAATAGCCTTAAGATGGGCAGAAACTAGCATTTCCTCCTTATAGTGTGTGGTAGGTAGGTAGGTAGGTAAAACTTTATTTATACACGGAATCCATTCATGTTACATGCTCTTCCATCGAGCCGTGTCTAAATTAATCAATTAACTAATTAAAATATCCAACTAAATTACCTATCTGTACAAGATTATCTTTATTAACTATTATTTAATGACATAGAGACGATTTAAAAGAGCCGAGAGTGGGCTGTGTCTTAGCGCTCAAAGGCAAGCTGTTCCAGAGAACAGAACCACGATATTGGAAGCTTCGTTTTCCTGCTTCAGTGCTCGGTCTAGGGACAAAGAGGTTATATTTTGAATTTCGTAGGTTATGTGAGTGAACACTGGATGTAGTTTTAAAGATGCTTGTTAAACGAATCGGAGAAAGATTGTGGAGAGCCTTAAACAGATTAATCGCTAGTTGCTTTGAACGCCTTCGCTCCAGACAGTCCCAACCGAGGTCACCGAGTAAAATTGAAGCTCTAACATTTAGGTCTGAGAAGGTGATTAAACGTGCAGCCCTATTTTGGAGTTTTTGGAGCCTCTCAGACTGGCACACACCTATGCTGCCCCATACGGAGCTACAATAATCAAAGTACGGTTGGACGAGAGCTTTATAGATAGTTATTAGGGTTTCACGGGGAACTAAGTTCCTGACGCGTTTGATAGCCCCGAGGCCGGCAGACGCTTTTTTGACAACACTGTCAATATGGGAGTCCCACGATAAGCTCTCATCCAAATCAATGCCAAGATATTTGTAGGTTTTAGCTCTTTCTAGATAGTGTTCATTGATTTTTACATCAAACTGATGGTTTAAATTAGCCAACTTGTTATGGCTGTTTACGGTCAGTTAAGTATGACTTAAACCACATTAAAGTGTGGGAATCCACCCCATAAAGTTGAAGTTTCTGTAGTAAGATCCGGTGATCTACAGTGTCGAAAGCTTTTTTGAGATCGAGAAATAGAACCCCATTTATGAGACCATTGTCTATGTGTAGGTACCACTCATTAGTAGCTTCTAGAAGGGCAGTTTGAGTTGAGTGCCGAGGTCTAAAACCAGACTGAGTGTCGGCTAAGCAGATCGTGAACTATAAGATACTCATAGAACTGGTCGAAAACTACTCTTTCTATTAGTTTGCTGATCACAGGTAAAACAGAAATTGGCCTGTAGTTATTCGGGTCACTTTTCGCCCCTTCTTTGTAAATGGGCGATACTCTCGCCAGTTTCCACTCATCCGGGAAGATACCAGTAATGATAGACAAATTTATTATGTGGGTTAAGGACGGAGCGACAATAGGTGCTGCCTCTTTTAGTAAACGACAGGATATTCCATCAGGACCACAAGCCTTATTTAACGGGAGTGAGTTAATTAGTTTTAGAACAGTATCGATGCTCGTCTCTGTCAAAGTAAAGGCATGTGATACAGGATTGATATAGTCGCTAAAGTCAATACTGACTGAAGGAATTTCGCTCGCAAGTAATGGTCCTACATTTGAGAAATGATTGTTTAAAACATCACTAATTTCTCGGGGGGACGAATAAGAAACGTCACCAATTTTGAGAGCGTTAATTCTAGTTAACTGTGGTGTTTTAGCCATAATAAGAGTTATCCCTTTCCAAGAATTCCTAATATTTCCACAGTTGGCGGCAAAATATGCATTATAATAGGAGGATTTAGCCAGTTTTATCGCTTCATTCACTTGATTTTTTGCACATTTATAACTTGACCAGCTTTCATCTGTTTTTAATCTGCAGGCAATTTTTTTGAGCTTGTCTCTTTCAAACATCGATTTCTTTAATCCAGGGTTTAACCATGGTGCTGGAACACTTTTAATTTTCTTTTGTCGATAAGGTGCATGAGTATTTGAGACATGGAGGAACAGGTCCCTCCATACTTTCCAAGCAGAATTTGGATCATTGAGGCAAGTTACGGTATGCCATGGGGCCAGGCTTAAAGCCTGTCTAAAGCAAGTGGGTTCAAAATTTTTAAATTTTCTGCTAAAAACAATATTAGAGGGGCGAGTTGGAATGCATAATTTGCTAATGGCGTAAAGAAGTGAATGATCACTAACGCCGATATGCGAGACGCCAGATTGTGTAAATTTACCAGGATTATTGGTTATGAACAGATCAATTGTAGTAGCAGTACTTGCAGTTATTCGCGTAGGATTTTGAATTAGCTGATGAAATTGAAATAGATTGCATACGTCAAGAAACTTTTTAGTTTGATGATCCAAGGGAATAGCTGCGATATCGCAGTTAAAATCCCCAAGGATGTTTGTTTCCAGATCGTGCTGCTCTAGTTTCTCAAGAGCAGACTCGAAAGCCTGCATTATCTCGTTGGTTGACCCCGGAGGTCTATACCACGTACCAACAATGAAGGGTTTGGCCTTAGGTTTAATCACTTTAACACAGAGCAATTCCAATTTTTCATCCAGAGTTTGTATGATTTCATAGGCGATAGAATTCCTAATATAAAGCGCTACTCCTCCGCCGTTTCTATTACGGTCTTTTCTTTCAAGAGAATAACCGGGTATACTTACAGCTGAATCCGGGAATGAGCAATCTAAACGCGTTTCATTTATAGCCAATATATCAACTGGCTTAGAGATCATATAGTTCCTCAGTTCGTCAATATGTTAAGCTTCTTTATAAATTGGTTCACTTGTGAGTTGGAGTGTATACTTATTCATAGAAGCCAGTTACCACGCGTTTAGTGCAATTACGATTTTACTGGTGCAAGAACCTGTTGAACATGTTGAAATGTTCACCAAGCCTAGCTCGTCGCTAACCATTCGACGGTTCTTCGTCTTTTCCTGTCTCAAATTCAAAATATAAATCTGCGGTGTGTGTGTGGCCTGATCCAACATAAAAAATGTAGAAAACTAACGAAAAATCTTGTTCAATCGTCCGACTAGCGACTTCATTTTTCATTGCAGGAAAATAGCAGACTTTAAATAAATGTAAGGAGAAAGATTGGTTAGAGCAAGAGCAGGTGCGAGGCATGTAAGATGAACTCGCTTTTGAAAACCGCACTTCATTGGACACTTGGATTTTTACTGCTGGTGTTTTTCAGTCCATTGCTGTTTGTTTTAGTTGAGCGCACAGAGGAGGACGATTTGGAAGAAAAATATCAATTGTTGCATTCTCTGTACGAGTCCACGGCATCTAAATACAACGTGTCAATCGAGGAGTTCAACAACTTTTCCAGCGTGGCGTATAAAGCCTTGAGCATGCCAAAACCACAGTGGACCTATTTAGCTGCATGTGATTTTGTCTTTCAAGCTATAACTACTATAGGTAAGGTAAAATGCAAAGGAAAAAACTTCAAAACATTTCAGACATCAAGTGTATCAGCGAAAAAACAATCTGGCACGACTGAGGCTGTATGTAAATATATATTAATTGTTTTTCTTCATTTTGTTTATATGTGTAGGGCAACCTTATCTGAACGCATTCTATGAGTAAAAGATAGCATCATTATCATCGCAGCTGAAATCCTAAAACGAATTCACACTTGACAAGGACTTGAACTCACACCTTCACTCACACTTTCATTTATTAAATAACAATCTCCAGGAATGCGAGCTCATTTTCCGGGCAGCATATTCACCAGCTCCTTTTAAATCCCTTTATTTAACGCTTTAATTTTAGCTAACTGATGGTGTTCCTAACAATCATTGGGATGATCCTTTACTCACAATATATTGTTTCAAATTTAATGCAAAAGCGAAAACGCACTCACACACCCAAACTCCTATGAACAGCTAAACCAGCCGCGTGGGATTAAGATAAGTAGATTGAGGGGAGGGGGGGGGGGTCGATGGAATGTTTGATTGATTGATTGATGGATGGATGGATTGATGGATGGAAGGACGGAATGACAGACAAATTGGTTGTTTGCAGGGTTAGATAAATGCATGGATATTTAGATAGTTATACGGATGAATAAATGATCTTTAATTAGTTCTTTTGTGCATCTGTTTTCTGCAGGTTATGGATACATCACTCCTCAAACAAGCAGCGGCCAAATATTGTGCATCTTCATCTCTTTAATTGGAATTCCAATTACACTGCTAGCGTTAAAATCAGTCGGGGAACTTATTACAGAATGGATAAATGGAACTGTGAAAAAGTTTGAGAAGAAAATCCTCAAACGGCCAGAGCCAAAGCACGTACATACTAAAAGTGCTGTGGTCTTATTTTCTTTTATGATAATAATTATTATCGTGAGCGCGATGTCATTTAGTCTTCCAGAATGGAATTTCGTCGAAGGAGTTTATTTTTGGTTTATAACATTTAGCACAATTGGTTTTGGTGATTACGTGCCTACAAAACGATTCATAATCCAGGAATTATCTCTAAATAGCTCTGAAAATTATGAAAACAAATATGAATCAATTGACATGAAGAAAACCGCTACTGTCCTTTTCATGGAGACACTACTTGCTCTTTATTATATACTGGGCTTGTGTGGAGTCTCAGGTGTCGTAAACTCCATAATGGCCGCAATGGAAGAACATAAATGCCGTCCTCGGTGTCCCGGATGTACATGTATTCGTCCTCGTACAACCCATGGCCACTCGGACAATGAAGAAAATAACACTCCGGAGCCCAAGCAACGTGACACTGAAATGAAATACTTAGAAATGGAAAGTATGACATCAGTTTCAGTTACTAAGGGACCGTTCATTTTTTATGAGGTGGGGGGGCTGGTGGGATTTGAGGGGGGGCCATGCAAAAAACATGGCTTCAAAGGGGGGGGGGGCAGCCAAAAAAAATATGGTGTGTAAAGGGGGTCACCAAAAAAATGGCCTTTAAGTTTAGTAGTGACAGCGTCTGTAATAATGCAAACAACAGTGCCAGAAGGCCAAAAATAGCGTTTCTAAGGTTCTGAAAATTCAAATTTTCCCGGGGGAAAATGCCCCCATACCCCCTACTTTACTATACACCTAATGGCAACTCTACCTCACCAATTGTTTCATTACAAAATACAGCCAGGGGAATGTGAAATTCTTTTTTGGCCTCGGCTGGTCTAATTCTTAAACAACTGAACAACTGATAACAGAGTCCAAAATAATGCTTTAAGCCGGCATGAATTTTCTGTTTATGTACTTCAGAATGTAGCAAATTGCATTAGAGCATCTCTAGATTTTCAAAATTTTCCAGGGGAAGATACCCCTGGAACCCCTACCAGAAAATTACTTTTAGTGCTTGTCAATAAAGACATTTACTCCTGTAGGACTTGAGTGTTAAAATTGACTGTTTAATTTAAGCTTGATAAGTTTTAGATTTACTTAATCACTTTTTTTGGGGGGGAGGGGGTCATTTCAAATATTTAGGACTACAAGGGGGGGGGGGGCCAGGTAAAAAATTTCTAATGTAGAGGGGGGGTCATTATATTTTGCAGGTACTACCCATCAAATCCCACCAGCCCCCCCTACCCCATAAAAAATGAAAGGTCCCTAAGGTTACGTGAATGTTTTGCCACTGAGTTAAGGGAGACTCTCACCTTTTTTTAAAATACTGGTTGATTTTCGTATAGGACTACTCTACCAGATTTGAGGCTATAATTAAGTGTGTTGGGAATGGATTTCAACTTGAAAACATCAAGTTTCTCCTTTGTTTCTTGGAAAAATCGCCAGAAACTGACTATGGTTTGTTCTTCCTTTGAGAAAATCATTTGATTTCCTTCTCTTGACGTTCTAGGAGTATTCTGTGTACGAGAAAATTCCCGTGACAGAGTCCTTTCAACGTCCATGGCTTTATAACAAACGGCGAAGTGCACTGCATAGAGTTGGCTGTAACCTGCGATCAGGCTTTCTTTTTTTCGCAGGTTAAGTTGGCTGTGTTGAAAGTAACTGAGACACGATTAATTTGTTTAATTATATTGACGTCAATATTAGTCATTGGTGCCCTAGGGGCATTTTCGCGTAATCACGAATGGGCACTTCTTTTTTGATACATGTACATAAGTTAACGTTTATCCAAATTATAGCCTTGGAGCTCATATAACTGGATAACACTGCATTACATGGATCGCAGCAGGTATAATTTAGTGCAGCTCTAACTGGCCGGACTGAATGCGCTGCGCAAACTGTTAGTGGCTATTAAGAGGGGATGTCCACTAACATCGAGCGAGTGGCGGCACATGATGAAAAATAAAATTCCCTCATAAATTTTCCACGGATACCCTATGGCAATCTAAGAAACGTGGTGGAATTTTTTTCTTGAAAATTTTTTTTAAGCCCGAAAAAAAATTTTTACATGTTTACGCCACACGTGTCCTGTAAACACGCGAAATAAACGTGTATCATACCTTCTCGTAAACTTCGCTCTGTTTGATTTGCACCCCAGAAAACCCCCATTTTAAGCGTGGAAGTTTGCTTTTAAAGCGTGTAGGAAGTAATTAAGTCCTCTTTTAGATCTGTGAATTAATTTTCAAGGTCATGGCGAGCTGCTGAAAATCACTAAAATTCGCTTGCTTTGAATTCTCAATTTGGCACAGTTTTTCAAGAGGAAGTTTTCTTCCCCGGTAAAACACCAAATCACTTGAAATTCAGAATTCTTGAAAGACGAAATACCATTCTAAAATCAGGTTTAAAAATTAGTTTCGGGCTTTTTATCAGCGCCGAGTACAAACGCTCTCAAAATCCCGATAATGACAACATTAACCTGTCAACCAGTACAAACAATAGGCTCGTGCCTCCGACCGAATAGCCGAAAACTTGGAATTTTTTCCTTGTTTCCTTTAGTATTTGGATGAAAAGTACAGGATAAAGTTCATATCTAGCTTACGTTGAATAAGATTTTGTCTAAATGCCAGGTTTTGTCAAGTTTTAGGTGTACTGTCCAAGGGCCATCTTGACGCGTGGAATCGACCGTTATCTCCTGGTATCTCCAGATTGACTTTGAACTAATGAATAACGACTCCGCCAACACATTCACATCCCTTAACGAATGGCAAATGAATTTTTAAAATCTCCCAGTGTTAATTCCCTGAAGAAACTAAATAACTTTGCAGTGATCTCCACGTTCACCTCAGAAACCGCACTGTTATTATGGTCTGATTTAACTAAATTTGGCTGTCACGCAACGGGTTCTGGTCAAGTCTCAGGATAGGTTTGGTGATAGGATTGCAAAAATGGGGGAAAAAAATGGGAAGATTAGGACGTGTGAAATAACTTAAGCTATGAAAGAAATTATACAAGATAGAAGGCGATGTAAATAGTGATGGCGTTTGTTTCAGCAACTCGACCGGAAATGATCGTTTCCCGTTTTCATCCCAGATGCCGGACTACCTCGATGTAAAAACAAACCGCAGAGATAGCTGATTTTTTTTCCCATGATTTAAACTAAAGCATATCGAAGGCTAACAAAGAAGGCATCCATTTGTTTTTTTACAAGTTTCCTGAAAATTTTAAGTTCACTTTTCTCTATAATCGTAAGTTTTCAATGCGTGGCACTTGGCTACAACTGTGTTTGTTTACTCACATTCCGTCCTCCTGTTTGGTGTCATGTTACACCGCCGAAGTTATGCCTAAAATATCTTTCGACTAGTAAAATAGAGTGATACTACATATGACGGGACTATTCAGCACACAATTCTGACTTGTGCAAAACAAGTTGCAGATTACATAGATGTACATTTTGTGACGCTCTGGCGAGAGGAAAAAATTGTCACGTGTTCACTAGAAGCAGAAAGTATTAGCTTCCGATAGTCTAAAATAGTAAACATCGACATCTTTTTTTATATCTTATGCAGAGTTCGACTTTTCAAGAGTTCGACTTTTCAAGTCTAATTAATTTCACGGTGAAGGATTTCAATATTATTTGCAAGCCACCAGTGTTGCGTCGAAGAAGGCGCCTCGAGAAGCTGCCATTTGCGGAAATAATTTTCTTGTTGGAAATCAGGCGTGTGAGAATTTCAGGTGCGGCATTATTGGAAACTAGACAAAATGTCTTAAGTGCGGATCGGCTTTGAGTAAATGTTCAAAAACTGATCATTTCCGTTAAAAAAAAAGAAAAAAAAAAGGAAAACGCCAGATTTAACACGCAGCAGTTGTAGAGCGCTTCCTCTATATCGCGCCATTGTAAAAGGATAGGTTCTTTGGAGTTCTCGCAGGCAGGACCCCTGTCACCGAGTACAATGGCCAATCAAACCATTATCTCCCTTGGCTGCGAATAGAGGTCACTTATTCTTTTCAGAAACTAGTTGCAGGTGTTTGCGCCTCTTACAAGCAATATGAACAAGCAGTTGCTGTTCCAGTTGCAAAAAAAGACTTTTCGGGTCACACTTGCAGTGTTGGAATCAGCGATATCCACTCAGAAGTTGAGCTTCGTTGATTTTCTTTCAGCACGCGCAAAAGTATTTTTAATTAGTATTCTTAACATGGGCCATTTGCCCAGCCCATCGCTCTTGTCTGGGAATAGTGCAGAGGGAACTAATCGACGTTGGTCATGTTGAGTTCTACTAGGGCTGTCTAAGTATGCCTCGAATGGGAAAGTGAGAAAAGCAGACCGTGGAAATGGTAAGTCGGAGTCCAAAGCTATTTTGCAACACATCGGTGTCTTCCCTCCAGTGGGCTCTTGTAAGTACACTTTTTTCTCATACCCACTTTCGTGCATTCCTCGCTGTGATGGCAGACGTCATTAAGCAGATTAACACTACCATACCAGCCCTGAAGACAGTCAGCTTCCGGCAAGACAGCGCTGGCTGCTACCACTGCAGGGTCTGCAGGGCCACCATAGTTTGCACAGGAGTACTAGGAGCAGAGCTGGGCGTGGTGTTCAAACTCTTGGCTTCCTTTCCTCCCCATGGAGGGAAGGGAGCCTGCGACCGCAAGGCCGGTGGAGACTAAGTCGGATACATTTGTCCTCCTAAACTCCAGACACGATATCAAGATCCCGGTGGAGAATCATCCTTAAGTGTCATCCGGTGCGCGTCCATTGCAAGCCGTTTAGTTGCCACTTGGAAGATCAATGGTGTGAATATACAGTTTTCTAAAGAAGGAATCCGTCCGTGTATGGAAAGCATATAGCGTGGGACCTATAAGACCAATATCTGCGCTGAAATCTAAGGCCCTGTCATCTGATGGTCTACCTTCCATAGCAGTGCTCTAAGCGAAACCGAGCTCGTTCTCCTCAACCGTGAGAAGACGGAGAAAAATCGCACAACCAACTGTCTCTTGACAAACAAGGGGGTTAGTTTCTAGAGAAACTGTGGTGCTGCATCGGTGGGGAAGCGAAACACAAAACTTTGTATTTATCAACTGAGTTGATAAGGTAAATTGAGCCACCGTGAAGAGATTGAAAGCTGACGTTTCGAGAGTTAGCCATTCGTCACAAGGATGGTTCTCCACCTTCGTCACCTGCACTGCTCAGAAGATCAGGCGGAAAGCGACAAAGAGCCCTAAACATTAGGACTCCTTGTCATGATGAGTTTCAAACTCAACTTAATTTCGAGTTTCATGTATAAAATCGTAATCCACTAGGCTTGCCATAAAATGGTTTCACAAGCTTATAAAGAACGAAATGGACGGTTCCGGCACCCCTGGCCACACCCCTGATTTGGGCTTGAGTAAACTCAACATACATTTTTACATTCTCACTCCTGTCTTGACCAATTTTTGAAGACCAATACATGGAGACCTAATAATAATTTCTTTTTCAAAGCCCTAGTAACAGGCAAGATTTTGGCAAGGCTTCACTGCCTCTAATGATACTGATAAATACATAAATACCGTTAACTGCCACTTATAAGCCCAACCGCTTACAAGCCCTCCCCCCCCCCCCCCCTTCCCGGTTATAGGCCCATCTACCTGTAAATAAAAAAAATACATCCGGTATATGCTCCACCGGATATAACTCGCCCTCTAGTTTTTCCTGTTTCCTTAGTATTAAGCACTCTCACAGAACACTGCGAAGATGAACTCTGAGCTTCTGTTTTGTTACGTTCCGGTTACGTTCGTGTTGTTACAGTTTTGATTTTGTTGTTAAATTAAAATTGAAATGAACTCGATTTATTGTGACGTTTCAAAGGTTGATTAAAAACTGGTAAATTAAAAACGCATTTCGATCAACACTGCTGTGGCTCATTTCGAACCTTATAAGCCCCCCCCCCGGATATAAGCCCCTCCGTTTATAAGCCCACCCAATACCCCTTACAAAGTTGTATAAGCCCAGGGCTTATAAGCGGCAGTTGACGGTAAATCGGTCCTTGGGTCCACAGGTTTTCAAAGTTCTCATTGCTTTGTTTTTGTTTGTTTGTTTTTTGCTTGCTTGTTGTTGTTGTTGTTTTTTCGTTTTGTTTTGTTTTTTGTTTTTTTGTTTTCTGTGCATTTCCCCCTCCAAGTCAATCCCGACGTCAGGTAAAATCAAGTGCGTGACATTTTGTTGCGTGACTCAAACTAAACAGGCTTGTAAGCTTTCGGCAAGAAATTATCGTTTCGAAATTTTACAACGAATACAGATCAAGAAAAGATGTCTTATAGGAGAAAACTCTTTTGAAGTTCAAATAAGGCAAAATCATTTTATTCCTGAAGGTTCTTCATTTTAACAGAAGGAGGCGGGATGGAAATAAGTCATTTGAGTTGATTGCCAATACACGATGCTTCAGTGATGTTGTTGACCCCGGACGCCAAGATCATGGTTATTATGAAAGAGCACGCACAGAACCTGATATTTAGACAATACCATATTCAGGTGAGCTAGACATACCTTTCTGCTGTGGATTACAACCGAATATTAACCAAAATAGAAGAAATGTCCACATTTTCGGTTATTTGGTCGGAGGTATGAACCAATTGTTGACGTGTTAATGTTGTAATTATCGGGATTTTGAGAGCGTTTGTACTCGGCGCTGATAAAAAGCCCGAAACTAATTTTTAAACCTGGTTTAAGAACGGCATTTCCTCTTTCAAGAATTCTGAATTTCAAGTGATTCGGTGTTTTACCGGGGAGGGAAACTTTCTCTTGAAAAACTGTGCCAAATTGAGAATTCAAAGTAAGCGAATTTTAGTGGTTTTCAGCAGCCTGCCATGACCTTGAAAATTAATCCACAAAAGAATAATTTGACTCAAATTACTTGTAAACTCTTTAACAGCAAATTTCTAAGCTCAAAACAGGATTGTTCCATGACGCGAATTAAACAGACCGAAGTTTACGAGAAGGTATGATTCGCGTTTATTCGGGGTGTTTGTAGAGACACGTAGTGCGGTAACGGTTTTTTAATTTTTTGGAGGTTTAACAATAGTTTCTCGACAAAAAATGCCACCACGTTTCTATAGCTACCATAAGGTATCTCTGGGCGAAAAACGGAGAATTTTAATTTTTCATCATGTGCCACATATTTTCGATTTCGCTCGGTCTTAGTGGACATTGCCTCTTAAAACCTTTCAGTTGTAGTAGTATTGGAAACTATGGTGAAAAATGGCTGAATCTCGGCTGACGAGGAGCCTTGTGACCCTTCCTTGGCCATAGTAGGCCATTTTATGGAAACATCTACCTGGATTTTTTAAACCGACACTCCTCGGTCGAGGTGTAATGTCATGTAATTTGTAATGTTCAGATGTCTGAACCAGTGTGTCGCAAGTGCTTTTTTGTCGTTCAGAAACTGACTCCAAAGTAGGCAATATAAAAATTATGAGTGCGAGGAGTCCTTTTTCTCCTTCCCTCTCTTCCCTTCCTTCTCCTTCTCTTTCGTGTGGCTCTGAGGCTGTTTGCAGTCATAAAACCTTGGCCTTAGCATCGTTCCAGTGAAAACGGGCAATCTTAAGGGGCCACCTTTATCAAAAATCCATCTATAGAGAAGCTGAAGGAAGATTAGACAAAGACCTTTACTCCCAATTTATCTCTACTCGTTAGCTTTTGCTGGGACAATGCGCTTACCATTTGTCAGGCGTCAGTACTATTGTAGCAAGAGAACCCAATATGTATACGGCAGGCAGACTTTTGTTTTGATGCAAAATGCAAGAGACGTTCTGGCGGTGAAAGGGCAGAAACGTTGTTAAGAAAAAAATGGAAAATGATAAGTTTTGGTAAGTCAACAGAGTATCAGCAGCAGCAGCTTTAATTTTTGTCGAAGCCAGACTGGCCAATGACAAATGGATATAGATTCAAAGTATAGATTCAAACTTTTCAACGATCCCGCTTAGGTCGCCAATAAGCCTCTGTCTGTGGACTGTGGGCAAGAGAGTGACTCTGACAAAGAATATGTGTGACTTGGAAAATAGCGATAACGTTACCACAGCAAAAGAACAAACTGACGCGGCAAATGGAAACAACCATCATCATCGGGAAATGCTGCTCATATCGATGCGTCCGCACCAGCGCGTGAGGAAGAAGCTGAAATGATCGTAATTGACAAAAGGACATACCAAACATATCAAACATATCCCACAGTACTAGGATTTTATCTACTTTTCCTGGTCCAGTTGGCATACAAAATCACGCCTTAGCGTAGCTTTGAGTTGTAATCAACGATCCGTGACATAAGTAAAACAAAAAGAAAAAAGAAAACATGACATCTCTTTCTTGATAAATACAAGTATTGCCCGAGATCCGCGAAAATTTGTTCCCAGCGGTGAAGTCTGAAATCCAATATTTGCGAAAATTTGTTTCCGCGAAACTAAAAAAAAGAAAGAAATCGGCAAACTCCGAAATTAATCTGCCGAGAAAAATTCATCACAAACGGTAGTTTGAATCTACTACATAGTAACATATTCCAAGTACCTACAATACACATGAATATACATAACAATGAGATATGGAAGGGTGAAAATGGGTGCTGTCCACGAGTGTGGACAGCGGTATATTCATGTGCATGAAGGTCTAGCACCGCGTCATGCCACTGGGGGTGGGCGGGCGGGTTCGTTCCTACTACCAGTGATGTCGTAGGAGAAATGTGCACAATAGAAGAAAACATGATAATATATACAGCGTAGAGAATTGTGGGATATATATTGTTATGTTAATATTCATTTATTATTTCCGGTACTTGAAATAGTAACATATTCCAAGTACCTACAATACACATGAATATACATAACAATGAGATATGGAAGGGTGAAAATGGGTTGCAAAATCCAACCGTTCGACTCTGGGTAATGGACACAGAGATGGGAAAGAAGAAAACCTAGCCAAAAATGAGTTTATTCTCCCATTCTCCAAAACTACCGCGGGAAGGCTGGAATAAAATCTTTAAGGCTATCACAATTCTGATACAAAACCCCTGGATCTGCAATGTTTACTTCTCGACCAGAAAGGGTCGTGGAAGGAGAATTGGTGGACATTACTTTTGATAACTGCATATAATAGGTCGCAGTAGAGCGGTGGCGCCAGCCAACGTGTCCCATAACATCCTGCAGTCCCGCGCCCGCAAGGGCGAGGGTGATAGCGCAACCCGATCTAAAACCGTGAAGTGTTGCTGCTTGTGCAAGGTTTCCTTCGTCAAGGTAGACTCTGAAGCGAGAATCTGCCGCCGAGGATAAAAAAGGTCTATCAACAATCCCCCCATCTGGGGTAATAGGGCGGAATAAAAAACCGCTTGTCATGTCAATACCTATACCCTTTGCAAAGGTTACGTAAAGGTCAATTGCTTTAACAGGGCATATATCGGCATTCTGGTTGCGACGAATGGCAAAAAGGTTCGAAGAACCATCACGTAGAGTCTTCCCCCAAATATGGTTGAATAGTAAACCGCTATTATCCGGGAAGCGGAGAATTTCCGGAGTCTTAACCTGACTGAGATCGCCGGGTCTATCTCCACTGAAAAAGAGTGTTTTGAAAAAGGCCTGGTCTCTTAATAAAACAAACACGTAATCGGAGTTAAATCCTCTGACCGCAATTTACGATCGATGAGGTGACTTAACTGTAAAAGATCATTAACGAAAAAAGGAGTGGCTTGTTTGGGTGTTGCTTGAGCTTGCAACTGTTCTGCGGTAACACACTTAAGGTATTGCTTTAGTGAAAGATCGGTAGCCGGATTCCCCAGCAGAAGTCTCGGGTCCCATTCTCCTCTCCTGCCGACTTCATTAAAAATTGTACGCAACTTTCCAATCAAGGAGTCCACGGTGCCAAAAGCCAGACGCGTTGGACATGGACAGGGAAAGGAACCTTTGCGTGCGTAGAATTGACAACCGGCGTAATGAACTTTTGTCTTCCCCTTTGATCTTTCCATACCAAAAAACGACATAGCTCGCGAGGAGTAACAGTGGAAATATCCTTTGGGAAAGGAAGGGAGGCTAAGAAAAACTCCAATTCCTTTTGAAGGGACGACTTTTGCTTTGAGTAGGACGTGTTAGCAGATAGGCTCGCGATTTGTGAAAGGCGGTTATCAAGAGCAGAGACGTCCAGAGTAACGTCAGTCCTTTGGGTATGGCCAACGGTTAGGATTTTCCTCTTGTAACCACAATTCTGACAGTAACGGAAAGTGGCGTCATTGGCATATTCACAGCGAGGACAAGAGACTGACTGGCAAAAAAGTTTAGGGGCCGTTGGCAAAGGCTGAAGGGAAAACGAAGAAAGAAAACAAAAAATAAATGAACAAAATTTATTGTCACTTTGATCATTACAAAGTTAAGAAAAAAGTTACCAAACATTCTATAGAACAAATACAATCTATAATTGACTATCAAAAACAAAAAACTGTTCTAGCGGATGTACAGATCATTTTGATAAGTATATGTTCGCAAACAACAAATATATAACAAAAGGCGCAACAAATGTCTTAAATTCTGAAAGCCCAGAGGTCCCATGGCAGTTTAAACGAGTCTGAGAAACCATGTGGAGAAGGCGTAAGAAGCGCGCTTTGTTCCCCTTTGCAAGAAAGCTTAAGAGAAGCGAAAGCCGAGTGAAATAGAATTGGCCACCAGTATCGTCCATGTCCAGAAATCGCGGACATTAGAGCCCGCGCCTTTTCGGGCGTCCTACATAGACAGCTCTTTTAAATGATGCATACCGCTGATCGAAGCGGTATAGTTTGGGCTCATATTTCATGATGGTGCACGATGCAATAAGTCCCATATAAAAACCATATAAAAACCACTGACCAAACTAAGTCGCTTAACATTCGAATGTACTGAAATTTAGCTTTCGAAGGATGGCTTTTGTAGCGTATTTGAAGCCGGTTCGGCCGAAATATCGCAGTTCCAAGAAAGCGGATTTTTGGACTTTAGCGTGGACTTTCAAATGTATGGCCGAATGCTATTTTTTCGTGGTTTTCAAGTGCAAAAAGTAAACATCAAAATCAATCGGTTGGAGCTGAAAATCGTAAGGTTAGTTTGTTCCATGTATAGTTTTAGTGAATCCACTTGCACATTTTTTCGATCCCATTATGTTTACCCGTAATCGCTGTTTATAAACTATGAGTTTTCGGTTTTTCGATGAAATCCCCCTCCACGCCTTATATTTTTTGGCCGCTAAACTGCTCACAGAAAACCGTAAAAAGTAAACATAAAATTCGAAGTATCCACCTTATTTTTTGTACTATATCTTTCTTGATAGACCAGTTTACCATGAACCGGTTGCACATTTATACTTTAACAAATTGATCGAGAGATATTTCTCGAAATTTTTTAATCTCCATACATTTCTTTGTTGTTGTTGCGTTCCCTTCGATGGTTAATTTACCGCAGGGTTTGTTGACCGTGGGCTCAAATGTCTGCGATTTCTGGATATGTAGGGTGAACATCGGGGACAACAATAGTGCATCGCAAATGATTAGCCCGCAGATGATTAAAAACTTGCCCAATCAAAAGTATAGGAGGAAAAATATACGGGTTACTTAAGATGGAACTACGATCCGGGTGGTCAAAATTTTGCGCAAAGAAATCCACGCCAGAGGAACAGGGGGTAGGATACGGTGTAAAATGAGGCAAGGAAACCCCATTGAGATCACTTTGAGAGTTTGAGTCCAAAGCCATAAGATCGACAGAATGACCATGTAAACCGCCAAAAGAAGGGTGTGATTGAAGGCGCTGCCACAAATGAAAAGCTAACTTACTGTCAGCAGGAGAAAAACGACGTGAAGGCTGATCAGCAGGATTAACACTCGAGGGGATATGGATAACTGAAAGGTGCACATTAAGGTCTAGGACCACTTCCGCTAACCGCTTTAGCGCGTCAGAAAAAAGGCTCGATCGGGCAGCTTGAGACTGCCAGGCCTGAGCAAGGGATAGGTTGTCCACATAAGCATCAACCCTAGCGTCACGAAGATCATCAAGAAAAGAAAGAAGAGTGTTGGTAAGGGCCTTGGTTTCTTTAGTGGCAATATCTAACACCGCTGTAGAAGGCGTCCAATAGTCGGAAACACTGACATGACTTTTTCGGGGAAAAAGTCCTCCCCAAGCAAAAGAGGACGCGTCCGAATAAACAACGAACTGGAGGTGTCGCTCGTCGCGCCACTTTCCAATTCTAGCGACAACTGAAGGATCTGCCCAATGCTGCACTTCAGCTCTGCACTTCAGCGGAGGCGAGATGCGAATAGGCTTAGAGGATTTTGAACCCTTGCTAATAGCGAAGGTTCATCTCATTGGTATAAAGGCGAGAATCCTGTACTGCAAGGCGAAAAGAAATACATTTACCCGCGAGACGCTGAAGGGTGACAGTCGAAACGCAACTCCCACAGAAAATTGAGTTTACCAAAGCAAGAAAACTGGTTTGCTTATCGGGAGGTAAGTAAAAAGCTTCTAGGTCAGAAACAGAGATAAAACCGAGGTATTTTATTCTTTTTTGCGGGGTGAAAACACACTTTTTTAGTCCAAGGGTGTACCCAAGAGAAGTGAGGGTATATGCAGCAAGGAAAACCGCAGCCTTGGAAGCTTCAAGACGTGTTTCGTCAGAAGGGGTAGCTAAAGTACTCGCCGAAGGGTAGGAGGTTTTGGATTGCAACTCACCATTGTGCCTATCGTCAATATACAAAGAACATGGTACTCCTATTGAACGCAAAAATGCGATACTAGGAGACCTGTAGAATGATAAACATAGGCAGAAATTTTCCAACCAAAAGGAATGGTGTTGGAAACAAAATACCATCCTCTCCACCTAATGCCAAAGAAAGTACGACTAGACACATCCAAAAGAATATGATCATAGCCAGATTTATCGTCCAGCGTTGTCTGGTAACATCCTTTTGTGAGGTATCTGGGTAATAGCGATAAGTTGTCCAAACGAAAAGGGCGGTCAACCATCCAAAGGTTCAGAAAGCGGTTATCGTGACAAAGGCGAGGTTTTGTCGGTTCAACAGTCAAAGGCATGACGAGATGTGGAGGGTCCACCTCACCAACCCTCCCTAAGACTGATATAGCGCCACTACACACCCTTTCAAGCAACGTGTTGACAATAAAATCAACAAAATTATTACAAGATTTGTTATTATCAAATTCAATGCGGGGGGGAATAACAGAGTCATAAGCGCGTCCCTTAAAATGTCCTTTGAACGGCCGAAAAAACTTGAAGAGAGAGACTTTATTCTTAATCCAGTCAAGGACTTCATCCGCGCGGTCATAGGTACTGAGACTCGCAATTTTCTCCCAGACTTCGCTGTGAAGGTGAAGCTGACCAGCAATGAAAACATCAGGGTTGCGGAAACGGAGGGTCGTAATGTCAGGGACAATCTTCCCGGAACAGATACTTTTAACAAAGCCAAAATCGAAACAAGGGGCTGTCATTTCCACCTCAGACTCTAGTGGCCACATATCCATGGTTACCCACTCATTGACTCTAGACTAGAAGACAGCAACACAGGGAGTGGGATCAAATGTACTGTGCCCGGCACGAGGCGTGAGCGGTTTTGCTTGATTCTACAGGGCAAAACAGAAAAATGCTGGAATAAAAACCCAAGTAGAAAGAAAAGGCGAAAATGTAAAGTAAAAAACAAAATAGTGGCCACCAGAGGAGGAGGAAAGACAGCTTGACCCAGATAAACCGGGAGGAGAGTTGTACCCCTGTTTCAAGCGACAATCCAACTCAACTGGTAACAAAAGGAAAGGGAAACGAAAAAAGCCACAAACAAGAAAAACAAAAGAAGGGAGAACAAACGCTAACAAAAACTAAACAACAACAAAAAACACTTTATTATAACTCGATTCAGCATGAGTTGACAACATTTAATGGAAATTATGGCTTATTTTGCTAAAACAAAAAAGGAAACCAGGTAAGAAAAGGATAAGCACACAAATCTGCCCACAAAATAATAAAACACTCTGCCTACTAGGTAAATAACCTCTCCCGAACGCACTAAACGAGGGAGCTGGCACAAAGCCGTCAAAACTGTTGACATATTTCCAAAACACTAACACAAGCGGAAACGATATCCGAAAATTGGCGGCCTCGCGCGCCAAAAGAAATTACAAACGAAAGCTAGAAAGAGAAACCGAACAAAAAATAAGTGAAAACGTGATTTGCATAAGGTGAGTAAAATTCACAAACAAACTGCCGTGTTTGCTGTACGGGAAATGAATAAATAAATAACAACGTGCAAAGCACGTTATGGCCCGTTGGCCCTATTAAGAGGGAAAATAAAACTTGATAAACTGCACAAACAACCAGCAGCTTTCCCAGCGTGTGGCAAAATGAGATGTTTTAAAAAAGCAAACGAGCAAACCATGTTTTACTGAGAGCAAAAAACCTTTAGCCACACTTGTAGAATATAACATACACTACCGCGTTAGAGGCGTTTTACAAAAACACCAAAAAAAACATATTTGAACAACATAAGTTCAAGATTTTCACTCGCGCTCGAGCGGCAAAAATTGTCCGATCAGTCGTGCCTAACCGGTAAATTGCATTCAATTGCATTCAAGTGACATGTCGAAATTCCGACCAGCATTTGTTTGCAACAGGATTTTCATTCACTCGTAAAGCTCTCAGTCGCTCTCGAGAGCATCACTCGCACTCGAGTGGCATCACTCACAAAACACCGGAGTGGTTAAATAACGCTCGACTAGCAAACTGCATTTTCATGGTCGAGTAACAAGCTTTTCTTCAGTCGCTCTCGACTGGCATCACTCGCACTCGAGTGGCATCACTCACAAAACACCGGAGTGGTTAAATAACCCTCGACTAGCAAACTGCATTTCACATGGTCGAGTAACAAGCTTTCCTTCAGTCGCTCTCGACTGGCATCGCTCGCACTCGAGTGGCATCACTCGCATTAAATAACACGCCGCACTCGAGTGGCATACATCTCAAAAACAGACGTAAGAGCAAAAATAAGCTAAAACCAGTAAATGAAACGGGAAGAAAGGAAAACGGTTGTTCTACCTCAAGTGGAGGGTCAGGGACTGCATGAGGTCCAGCAACTTCAGCAATTTCAGCAACTTCTGGTTCGGCCACGTGTGCAGGACCCGGAGCAGGAACGGCAACCGCCGGTTGAGGACCTTGAGGAACAGGCAATTCTGCTTGGGCGTTTGCTAAAATATCTTGAGCTCTAACTTGCAAAGGCCGTTGGATTTGCGGCGGTTGGGCCATGACGCGGTGCTAACAGAGTAATGACTTCGTTCCTACTTCAAGTGATGTCGTAGGAGAAATGTGCACAATAGAAGAAAACATGATAATATATACAGCGTAGAGAATTGTGGGATATATATTGTTATGTTAATATTCATTTATTATTTCCGGTAGTTGAAATAGTTATTGATGTTTATTTCTTTTGTACAGCAATGAAAATTAAAATGAGTCGCATTTTTTGTGACGCTTAGATATTCCGTTTTCCTTCTTTAGCCAAGTAATAAAACAGAATTCAATATATATCTTACCTTCCTATTCTTTTTTTTTTAAGTTACATTAAATATGTCTGACTTCCGCTGGGATGTACTTGCAGACCTCCTCTACCCGAGAAGTTCCAATTTGAAGTTGAACATTCTCCATCGCCCTACGAAGACGGAGAATGTAATTGCCGCAACTTTGATCAGTTAAACTACCAGGCCGTTGCAATCACCAAAGATTTTAGCTTACGGACTAAATATATTTCCAAAATAAAATTATGTAGCAATACATTTCCAAAATTGCACTATGTTTGGGCAGTAGTTAGGATATTTTCCCAAACACAGAGTTACGTGTTTGGAAGAAAAAACTTGTTTGACGACATTCATTTTCGTGTTCATTTTCTGGCTGAAGTTGGATAAGAAATGTCGGTGGGTAGCAATTAGTTTGGGTTTGCTTATTCTGATAGCATTCTATGCAATGAAAGTCAGTAAATAGGAAACATCTCCGTTTTCCGTTCGTGACAGAAACGACTTGATTTTAAAGGAGAACTGAAGGCAAAAATTAAGCATTTTTTTCCGTAAAGCATAGGTCACGAATATTAAAGTTTACAACTTTTTTCCTGTCTGATAGCTCACTTTCAGCCTCAAAAAAATACTTTTAGCTGCAAATTCGGACCAAGAGCATTGCGGCTCAGAACAAGCGTGTCAGCGGCCATTTTAAGCAGTCTATGACGTCAGTGGTGGGGAAGCAATATATGACTTCCTAAAGAGAACTACAGTTATGTGTCTGTTGTAGACCTTGCTACAGGATATTTGCGAAAGAAAGGGCGGACAATACCATATCAGAGTCTTCTACCTTCATGGCATATCTACCGGGAACTTCCCACTCAATCGGGTTGGATCCGGATGCGATGCATATGGTCGCATTTTTTAGCCCACGATCGATGGATGGCGCGCCTGTCACAAGAAACAACTCCCGCGTAATTATCCTTCTCTGAACGTACTTTCTTTCATCCCGAAAATTAATCAAGTTTCGGGAACGTTATGTGTATCTGAAAGTTTTACGTGACTGTTGTTTTTGAAAGAAAGACGCCTAAAGCTAGAGTTCGATCGCGAGGGTAGAGGTTGAAATAAACAGATAAACCGAAGATAGCAACTCCCGTGTCTGTATAATTTTTGTTACTGTTTGAGAAATGTGGACTCCTGTGTGCTTATGAAAATTTACTTATTTTTTCCCAAGAGTAAAAGTTGCCTGTAGTTTTTCAGTAACCTATACGTGCCTTATCACTGTTGGAGTACTTTCGGTTCCTCACTCGTCGGAAATCACAAGACTCACGGTGTCGCAAATGAATTTGTTATCTGCTCTACAACACATCACGTACTTTTCGTATCTCGGAATGTCCTTTCCGTTCTTTTTGCAATGTACGTGGCAGAATTTTCCCGGGATTGCATCAGCTTTGGTGTATAAATAAAGGTACGTTTCTTGTCATAAGCTAAGTTTTCTCGTCTATGTGTTACCAAGCTGTTTATTATCAGTTTTACTGTATTATCATCATGGTGTATTGCGCCGCTTATGGATGCAAGAATGATTCCCGAAAAATTAATATCAAAGACGGTGTGAGCTACCACCGTTTTCCCAAGGACGAAAAACTCTTGAGAGAATGGCTGGCAAAAATAGCCCGTGCGGACTTCACCCCTACAAAAGAGTCGAGACTGTGTTCGCAGCATTTCGAGCCTCACTGTTATGAACGTGATCTCAAAGCCGAACTGCTTGGGTCACCAGAAAAATACGACTTAAAACCGGACGCTATCCCAACAGTTTTCGTCCACCGACCAACAAAGAGGCCTCGGCCATCATCTGAAATGCGCAACCAGAAAAAAGAGAGAAAAGAGGTAAGTTTTCTCGCCAGCTTACGTATCGACACTAGGAGATAACGAGAGTATGCTGTAGTCACGCGATTACCCTAGAACTACATGCACCTTTTGACCTTTTTTGACCAAGCCTCAGACTATGCAATTTTCAAGTGTTTTGATTACCCGTCTTCAACCAACAATCGTTCTCTCTCTCTCCCCCTTTTTTTTTTTTGAGGATGTCCTACAGTTGTAGTTCCGTAGCCACAAACCCGGATTTATCACATGGGGTTCCAACTTTTATGTCTCAGCATGAAAACATTTAATATTTTCAACCCTGGTTTCACATTCAGGGTTGTCTTTTCAGTGGAAGGTGGTTTGTTGTTTTTCCCATTTACAGTGCTGTTTGCTTGTCAATAGTTTTATCTATTCCATTTTGATTTGGGGTGAAAGGGTTAACCAGCCTCTCCTTTGGTTTGCAGTATCTTTCTTCCGTCATTACTTCGCCTCATGTCTCACCTGTTGTTATGGGGGAGGCTAGTACATCCACTGAACCTAACTCATCACTTGGTTCCCGTGGTTGCTCGAAGAACATTTTACCTGTTGCTGTAGGGGCACCTGGTACCTCCAGCGAGCCTGACTTGCCCATTGGTTCCCTTGATTGTGCTGTCACGCTCGAGGAAACTGATACTGCAGAGTTGTTATCAAATCCAGTCACCATACTAACAGAAAGCTGTGATGCAGGGTGTCAGGTAAACACACGAGGAATGCAACTAATGATGAAGTCAACGGGAACACAAACATACAAGTCATCATTTGAAGTGACCGTTTGTGACCAAACCACTCAAACTGATGTACATGTCGATGAAGAGGTTACAAATTCTGGCATTGAAATGGACCCACCCTCTGAACAGGAACACACTGAAACTCTGTCACCTCAAAAGGATCCATCTTTTGTGCCATCCGAAAGTGACGAAATTTTGTCAGATGATTCAATATCTGATACAGACAGCTCAAAAACTCCAAAACCCCAGGATGATGTTAAGTTTATTGTTTTCAAACAAAATTTGTTCCAACTTTTGAAGTGGTGCCCTGAGTGTGGTGCAGCTGTTAGGAAAAACCATGCATCCACTCAGGGTACACAGTTGTTTGTTAGACTGAAATGTATAAATGGCCATGCCTCCTTATGGCAAAGCCAGCCCATGATCAAGGGGATGGCTGCTGGAAACCTCTTATTGTCCTCTTCAATTCTTCTAAGTGGGGCCACCTACACTAAAATAGCTTCACTAGCTGAGATCTTGAAACTAAATTTTTTGAGTGAAAAAACCTTTTACAACATTCAGGATTTATATTTATTTCCAGTAATCGATGAGGTATGGGAGGGGGAACAAAGGGCTGTTTTTTCTGACCTAAAAGATAAAGAGTTGTGGCTGTCTGGTGATGGTCGCTGTGACAGCCCAGGCCACAGTGCCAAGTATGGCACCTACACCATGTTAGACCAAAAGAGTGACAAAATTGTTGATTTCCACATTGTACAGGTTAGTGAGGTAAGCAGCAGCAATGCTATGGAAAGGGAGGGGTTTAAAAGGTGCATGGAAAATATCCGGGGTAAGGGGGCTCAAGTGAAAGTTGTTGCAACAGATCGCCATGATGGCATAAAATCAGATATGAAAAAAAACTACCCCGATGTGAATCATCAATTTGATGTTTGGCATCTAGCTAAAAGTGAGACCAAAAAACTGACTGAAAAGGCAAAGAAGAAGGACTGTAGTGAACTTTCTCCTTGGATCAAGTCTGTATCTAATCATCTCTGGTGGTGTGCTGACACTTGTGAAGGGGATAAAGAACTTCTACGCGAGAAGTGGATATCAATTGTCCACCACACTGCCAACATTCATCACTGGGACAGTGCAGATTTATATCACGAGTGTGCCCACCCACCCATCCCTAGAAATGTGGCAAGAACAAAGAGGTGGCTACGCCCTGGGTCCCCAGCGCACGAGGCACTAAAAGAGGTGGTTTTTGACAAAACACTTCTAAAGGATATCCAGCAGTTGACATGTATCTGTCACACTGGAACATTGGAGGTGTGTCACAGTGTCCAAACAAAGTACCTACCAAAGCGGCAGCACTTCTCATACAAGGGCATGGTGGCACGCACACAGTTAGCAGCTCTTGACCATAATGCAAACACTGGTAGAGCACAAGCTACCTCTTCAAAGGGAGAAAGTGAGGGAGAGCTTCGCTACAAGGTGGTGTATCCAAAGAGATCCAAAGAGTGGATTGCGAAGCCAATTATGGAGAAGACAACACGGGACCATTTCTATCCAATGCTTGACGCAATCGTTGAGAGAAAAACTCAAGATGCAAATGACAGAAGCGCTACTCTCACAGCACCTCACATTCCACGTAACATTGCTAACTCTCCTCGACCAGCTAAGGCAGATGTCATTGCTAGATACACATCTAGATTTCCTGATTCGTAAATAATCAACTGTATTCATTAAGTGCATGGTAGACCTCTTTAACCTGCACTGCAAACATTTGATTGTGCCCTTGTAAATTTTCCCTAGGTCAATTATGAAAGCACTGGATCACACATTCAATTGTGATCAAATTTCCAATTGTTTTGAAGACCAGCTATACAAATATATGCCTTGTGGCACTCAGACATGTGTGACAAGCAATTAAGTTTTCAAATGTTTGGAAATAGAAGAGCACGTACATTGAGAAAAGCTAAAAAGAGATCTACCATAAATAGCTGTTGTTACAAGCTATAGGAGAATACAGAAATATACAAGTCATGGTGGTAACCTGAATTGCTCGAATATAACTGAAATATTTTTGTGTGTACCATTTTAAAACCTTTTGAGCGGACATTTAGGACCTTTGTAATTTAGTTTACAGAATTTTTAGAACGCTTTTGCTTGTAAAAACATGTACACACACAAAGCCGCCAAATAGAAAGGAATAAATTCCGGTTAACTCTCACTTGTGAGTAAAAATCACCTACATAAGATTAAATGTCATGAGCTGATTCGAGTACTAAAGCTTATATAGATCGATTTGTTTAAACTAAAATTGTAATTCAAAGTAGCAAATGTTACCTTACAAGAAACAAATAATAGAAATAAACTACATATTTCCTCAGAACAAGGTTAAATAAAAAGAATTTTTATAAAATTTATTCAAGTTTATAAAGTAATTATCGAATTATGCACTTGGGCAGGTTTCCGTTCAGCCGACGATTGTTTTTGTTGACAAGAACTTTATCAGAGGTATCCACACACGTGCCAAATCCAGAACTGTTTACCTCAAAAATCAACTGAAATCGATTTCTGCCGGCTTGAATCCTACATACTCGCCACTTTCCTCCGGAAATCTGGTACGAATTGCCTTCACAACACACGCTGGAATCACTCGCCGTTTATTCCTACCCAGAACACCGTGGGCCCACCAAGTAAACTGGCGGTAGGCTGCTAAACGCCACGTTCTAAAATGCAAAAAATAGCATGATTTACAATAAAGAATTACAATGCACGATAATAAAGCTTAAACAGAATGCACGTGTAGACCTGCTGTGTCTTAGAAACTGACCTGCTCTCGATAGGATCCGGCAAGGGATTACAGCGTGCGTTGTGAATTCCAACAAGAGCCGTATTTAGAACATCAGTATCGAGGCAAACAATCCTGAATTTGGCATGTTCCGTGATACAGTCAACTGCTGCCGACAGAGCGAATGAAAAATGTAAGCTGACACATATAAAACAAATACTGGCACATACTGCAAGTTCACAAAGCTTCAGCAAAAATGCTGCATCGTACGATTGTCTCTGATATCCAACTCACTCGCAGTTTAAATATGTCAATAGAAATATAACTGGAATAAAAACAAACCTGCTTCATCAAATTTTTGATTAAGTTCCTCTAGTTCCTGACAACAGAAACATTCGTCGGCCGTGGACATAGTTTCGCAATGCCCGCAAATACACCATTCCGTGTTCCCGATTCTCGCCGCAAAATCGGTCGCAGCGGCCCCTTCTTCACGTTCTTCTGCAAAGTCAATCGGTTCCTCACCAAGAGGATACGTTGGCTCGAATTGAAACGGTTGTACACCACTCATATTGTAAAGAAAACTAAAAGAAAACAACTCTACAGTCTCTCACAGCTACTACTGTCCTGAAATATCTTCCCCACCACTTACGTCATAACCTACCGCTGACAACTGCTGTGCGCCCGCAATGGAAAGCTCCAAAAGCGTGGAAAACCGCAACTTCAAACCCAGTTTTCGGGCAAATCACGAGAAAGGGGCAAAAACAACTACCGAAACTCGATTTCCCACATCTGAAACTACTTAAAAATGAATGCAAAAAAAATACGATTTTTGGGCTTCAGTTCTCCTTTAACGACTATAACAGAGGATAGAATTCGTCACTACAGTTTCAGTGCAGCTAACCAACATTGCGTAAAAACGTCTTTGTTAATAACTTTCATATTTGCAAAGACTTATCTGAAAAATGCGAATAAGTCAAGCGATAGTTAAAATAAGAATAGCTTAAGTATATTCTCTTCCTTTCATTGTCCTCAGATGGGGCGATGAAGATGAAAAAAAGAAGAGAATCATAGCAAATTATAGCAAACATTTGGTTACTCTTCATCTCTTCAATTTACCTTTTTTGTGTTTTTTTTTTATACAACCAAAATACGTGTACATACATATTAAAACCCACACAAAGCTATTGTTCGAATCTCTTTCATGGTTATTGCCGGATTTAGCTTTTGTCTCTGTCAGGGGTGTCAGTAAAACGCGGGGTCGGGGTCGGGGTCGGGGTCCATTGTTCTTTTGTTTCGTTTTCGGTTTTATGTTTTGGTTAGGGCAAGACAACAGAAAACGAAACAAAAGAACAATGGACCCCGACCCCGACCCCGACCCCGCGTTTTACTGACACCCCTCTGTCAGGGCAGAAATTATTACATAATGAAAAACATTGTTAATTAAAATAAAAGGTTCTTAATTCTTTGTGACGCTTGGTTATCCCGTTTTCCTGCGTTGGCTCACGAATAAACCAGAGTCAATAGATATCTTTATAGCGTTATTTAAAAAAAGTCTGCTCCTTTAGTTAAAAACTGTTCTTACTATAATATTTTCAGACATTCTTCCTATAACAGTTTTCAGACACAGTGCTTTAATGTTTTTCAACACGAATTTTAAATGTTTCTTTGGCTGCTCTTTGGCAGAGTTTCATTTACTGGAATGCCTTAACATTCAACAAGCAAGTTTTTCTCAGTTAGCGCTATAAGTAACGATTTTGATTAAGTGGTAGAAGGTCTTGAAAGAATTTCTTGACTTATAGCTTGGTCTATATTTTATCAAACAATGAAACACAACTACTCGTCTTACAAGTCCAAAACACTCCATATTTACATTACAATGACAGTTGTTCACGAGTGACTTGATTGGAAATTTCTACCGCTCCTGACTTAGCAACGATAGTTCATCGAGTTAAATTCACCTTACAGACGTGTAACTAAAACCTGTGCCCATCTACACTCGCTTACCACCTCTATCGGAAATTCGCTCCATTCTGCTTAAGTGACCGGAAACTCCTGTTCCCTTTGCTAGAACCATTGTCCTTAATGACCCTTCCCTCATCCCCCCCCCCCTCTCTCCTTCACAGCGTTCACTGTAAAGCTGGGGAACTAAACAACCCAAGGGCAAAAGACAAAATAAAAAATCAAATCTTCAAACTCAAATCTTCGCTCATTTTCATTTGGAAAATTTTTATATACCAAACATTTTCCATTTCTGTCACTCGAGGAAGAAAAATAGACCTGGAAACGGTTTTGTTCAGTTAAACTACAATGATCGTGTCGATTGTCACACGTTATGACCTCGCACAATGTAAATATCTTGGATAAAGGATATCATCCTCTAGCGTCTACTTTGCCTTATTCTTTATACTGATAACAGTATACGGATTCAAAACTATTTAGGAGCTACTGTAAATAAAAACCACTTTCGTTTGCTGCTCGTCACAAAAACGAGTTTTCCGACCGTAACAAATGATATAATTCGTGAACATAGTTCCATTAACAAAGCTAAACAATATGGTGTTTAAAGGTCATCCCTAATATTTTTCTTATGTACATATATCATAAAAATAATACAAAGAGGTCAAGCAACAATTAAAGTAAAAATCACATTAGTAGACCCATCATAGTCCGTAGCTGGTCCAGTTTAGGAAGGAAAAATAGAACTACCGGTATATCAAGTTCAGTAAAGCAAATTCTCTCTTACTTTTCATTTCTTCAATTATCTGTTTTCGTTTTATTTAGGAGTATTTTTAGGCACTTCAGAATGCGTGCATATACGTGCATATACATATTAAAGCAGCGGCTCTCAGACTGAGAAAAAGCTTTTGTTCGAAACTATTGCATAGTTATTGTTGCTTATTTCTATTAGTACAGCAGTGAAAATTAAAATGTGTCGCATTTTTGCTGCATTAGCCAAATAATAAAACAGAAGTCAATATCTTACCTTAGCATTCTTTTTTCAAATTACGTTAAGTATGTCTGCTTTCCTGTTTTTGAAAATTGATCTCCTGATAACAAATTTTAAACAGATAGTGTCCTTTATCTGTTTACCAACAATGTTTCAATGTGTTCCTTTCCCGCTTTGAGGCCGAAACATTCCTTTTGCTGTTCAAAGCGTCTCACCCCTTCACGGAACAGGGAAAAGTTCAGGGGGCAATGCACTTCCATGTTTATGAAATAAAATGTGGTTTAAGTTACCCAGTGTGTTCCCATGCTCCCGGTTAGCGTACTATAACTTTGGGTGTCGAAGCTTTTTCATTAATCATTATGGCAGGAAATAATAGACAGTAAAAGTGATTCATTTTAAGCTCATCTCACAAATTTTCAGCTCAGCGTAATTTTTCTTCAGTCATTGACTCGTACCTTGGCAATAAATTTCAAACTAGTTCAGATGCAGCAAGTTCACAGTTTTTACTAGTAACGATTTAATATGTCGCCAAAAGGACTTGAGTTTCTTGCCTTGCTGTTTGGTGGGTGTTAAAGACGAAACCCTTGACTGTTCGTCTCTATTGTTGCGATAGTTGGCGGATCACAACAAAGGTTTGGCAGAAATAGAAGCAAATTAATATTAAACGAGAAGTACCTCTCTTGGCGTTTCTAAGAAAAAGGTGGAATCATCAGAGAATGCTTTTAAGAAAGGAACGCCGGGCCCTCGAGGAATGCTTTACCGACAAAATGGCGTTCTCTAAACCTTAATGGGAATACCAAGGACGAAGAAAAGGATAATACCATCGATACTGTGTTGCTTAAAGGAACTATGTCACGGCGCGTTCATTCATTTTTTTCTGATCTGACAAAATTGTTTTCTCATTAAAGGAAACCTCCAAATAATAGTTTTCTTAGGTAGAAAAACACCAAAGAAGTAATAATAAATCAAAACTAAACAAGGATGGTTACGACTGAGGGAAATTAAGACGGATTGAGAATGACAAACTTGAAAAAACTTGCCAGTTTTTTCAAGATGCGTTATCCGTGACGTAGCTTCTGTAAAGTTGGTGGCATCTTGCTTTTGAACATCTTTATGCAGAGGCCTGAAGAGGATACAAGTATTGAAGAGCATTATCCCTAAACGCCAAGACTCTCCCTCGAGAATTCTCTTTCTGCGTTCTTTGGTTCGATAAATTAAATTTTGCACCTTTTTAGTGTATTGAAGTCTTAGTCCACTTATGTTTCTATTAAACGAAGTTTCTCCTTTCGGGGTCCATTAGCGTTCCTTTTCTCTGTAAATCAGTTCAGGAAAAAGTTTACATGGTAGCCACGTTTTTGTCCCGATTGAATATCTTGTCGCCTTTTTAAAGTTAGTTTTCTTTTATCCCCGTTTGTGAGTTGTGTGCACCTTTCTTATCGGTCTATTGTTGAGGCTTGTCTACAGATAAAATAACTCAAATCATATAGCCAAGAAACTAGTTTGTAAAATAAAATTTTCATAAGTTGATTAAGCTTTGGAAGAATGGAGTTTTTTCCTTTCCTCACGAGGATTCATTCTTTCTAGAATTCAACTTATAAAATCATGCTGCGTAGGTTTAAGAAAGCTCAATGTTGAAATTAAAGTGTGTAATTGTTTTCCCAGACATGCGTTTCAACGCTGAAATTTTTCTGTTTGTCCTGGTGTGTGGCATTGGATATTGTATGTATTTTAGCCCATCTCCACGCACGCTGCACGCTGAAATGAGTATTACAGAGTTCAACCACATTTATCCATTTTCCGTCCACCCCACGCTTCCACCTATCCATCCATCTATTGTATCTTTTAGAACAGAGAAACGTTCGTAGCATCAAGGGAAGATATTGCATTAGTGAATATTATGGAAAACTGGGGCGAAAACTTGGAATTTGTCAAAAGATCACTTAGAATGTGAACGGTTTCTTGACACTTTTAAAAACAAACTAAAATGTCCTGATCTCGGCATCGACTTTTAGCCATACTTTGTTCTTGTTATTCACTATCTATGGATAATACTTTAGATGATCTAATTAGTTTACACTGCACAGCGTTTGTTAAAATCAAAGCTAAAACTGTGTAATTTTGGGTAAAACCACGATGATTAAATGAAGTAGTCCGTCCGTCCGTTCACTCATCTAGACATTCATCCACCCAAACATCCTATTTGTTTATAATTACTTTTTATTGTTTTTTGTTATTTATTTATTCTTGTTTTATTGTTTTTAAAACAGGTGCAGGTATGGTTTATAACAAGTCGACTTTGTAAGAAGGGCGACTCATCACAGGGTTTATTATACACTGTTTTGATATACATCAATCGATTTTGATTGTTGTAACAAAGCTTAGTCACATCGTTATTTGCAGAATGCGTGTAAACTCTGCAGAAGATAGCACTATTATCTGATAGTTTCACATGTGTAAGTTCGAACAAACATAGTGCATTTGTAAAGGTAGGCGATTCATTTGTAATCAACTGGATGTCAAACTCTTGGTATAAGAAGGGATACTTTTTCAAAAATGATTTCTCTGTCGATGATTTTGTGTTTGTTTATTCATAACAGTAGGTCAAAGCACAGTTGCAAGACAGCTGCACAAGCATCACTTCAGTGAGATTTCGTCGAATAATTGCTTTCAATTTTGACTGTCAGGTCCAACTCTTTGTGCAATTGTCGATTTTCTTGTCCTAGAAGTTTTTAATAGTAATAATCTTTTAAGCGAAGCAGTTGTTCGGTTTAAAGCTAGTTTATCCCAAAAGCTTTCGAAAACAGTTTGTGCGTTCCTCAAAGCGCCTAACTTTATAGAGGCTTACTTCGCATCCGCAAAACTTATGCCATAATTTAAAAGCGTGTTTGGTGTTTGTTTGTTTTCAATCTTGATGGTCTCTAGTTAGAGAACGAAATATAAAAGTTATTTAAGAAACTATAAGCGAAGCAGTTGTCGGCTTCAACCTATTTTATCCGAAAAGCTTCCATAAACAGTTCTGTACATTTCTAAAAGCGCTTGAATTTCAAACAATTCGCAGTCGTAAACCAATGCCATAGAGTTAAGCATGTTTGGTTGAAATGTTTTTTTTTTCAATCTCGATGGTCTCAAGTTAGAGAACGAAATATAAGGGTTACTTAAGTAACTATGAGCGAAGCAGTTTTGGGTTTTAAGCTATTTTATGCGGTAGTAAAGTGCGTTCCTCAAAGTGCTCGAATTTCTTCGCGGCTGCTAAAACCTACGCGACATTTCTTCGATAGTTTAATTACAGGTGCTTCGAGGCTCCTCAAATCCTTTCTTTCGGGTAATCCCAGTAAAATGCCCTTGAAATGCTAGTATAAATTTTTGACCTGACTAAATAGTGGTAGTTCATGTTACCTGTTAAAATCCGAACGCGATGAAGATAACCCATTTACTTCAGAATACGTTTTATTTTGTTGTTGTAAATGAGCGCCGTTTCACGTTCATTCAAGCGGACAGCCAATAATCCAAGGAGATTTGACAAGCCTTGACAGTTAATGACAAGATATGGAAACATTGCAAAAACCAAGCAAGACGGCTCGTGAGTAAAATATGTGTTCAGTTTGATGGCCGAAAAAAAAAATATTAATCAAGCTGTGCTCAGCCTCTAGAATGACCTTTCTAGCTTGGTTTTACAGAACAGATCCCCAAAATATTGGAGGACAATTCAGAACACTTTCGGGTTTTTTGAGGAACCCTTTTCGAAAGCGAACGAGCCAAAAAAAAGCCCCGAAATACATTTCAGACTGAAAAGTTTCAGGACTATTTTTGAGAAACGAACACCAGTTTATTCCTTGGCGGCTCCGCGTTTAGGCTTGGCTAAATCTATACATTATTTTTGTGAGTGAACTTTTCTTTGGAACTCTCTGATGTGCTTTGTCTAGCTTTCAGTCAATTCTCTACATATTTGTTTCTCAGCTGCTGTTTTATGTTTGAACGAATTTTCTTTAACCGTTGCTTGGTTTCAACTGTTCTTGTGAGATGAATTCGTAATGTTTCATCACTATGTAATATATTGACAAATTGACTGTGGCGTGAGTGAGTGTATGAGTAAGTGAGTGAGTGAGTGAGTGAGTGAGTGAGTGAGTGAGTCAGTGTGTGAGTGAGTGAGTGAGTGAGTGAGTAAGTGAGTGAGTGAGTGAGTGAGTGAGTGAGTCAGTGAGTGAATGGGTGAGTGAATGAATGAATGAATGAAGACCTGAACACCCCCAGGTTTTTCTGTTTAGGTTGCTTTAGAGACAGACAGGTTGAAAGAAAGAATGAATGAATGAATGCGTTTATTTAAGAGTCATAATAAAATGGCAATAAACGAAGCACTGAACAGGGGCACCACTTCTAATTGGGTGATGTCCAAGGGGGATCATGGACGCCCTAGGCCCTCCCCCATCTTCTGGCTACGCCCCAGTGCTTGCTGCACCACGTGACCGTTGTAGATTTCATGCCTCCGTGAAGAGCTGGACGTAGTACAACGTTTTTTTTTAGAGTTCGGCTTCGCTCGAAACATTTCTGGACACGTTCTACTCGGAAACACGGATTCTTCCCACAGAGAAACCGAGTAACTAACAGTTTGGAGTTCTTCAAGTCCTGGGATACTGTTGCAGAATTAATGGCAGCTTAGACTTATCCACGTTCAGAATCGTTTTGATTGATCTAACTATCGCAGCTCGCATCGCACATAAAGTGACCTGGAAGACGACTTTGCTAGAATTTGGATCTTTCGCACCGCTGGTGTACTCTTTTCAGTATGAGTTATTGAGCTCACATTCGGATCACGCTGGTCTTTATCTTCAGAGACTGGAACATGATTGGCGAGTGTTTAGTCGTCTATTTCAGTCTTCTGACATGGAAGGGTTTAGTAGTTTGAGCAATACAAGAATTCTATTGCCGATTTTCTTCAAATTATGAACTTTTTCCTCCCAGCTAGTCGATCTAAACAACTCTTTCTCTCAGCTAGGGAGTTGAAATACTGTGTCCCCCAACCAGCTGAGAGTTGCATGAAGAATCGTTTTTCTGAGCAGCAGCTCCGTTTTGTCTTCTTGATTCCCCTAAACATACTTAATATAAACAGTCCAATGGACAGGCGTGAAAACATTGGACGTGGTATCTAAAGGAAAGATCACAACCTCGCAGTCTCTCTCAAACTATACTTACGAAAAACGTTTTCTCATCGTCACGTGATATCTTTGTCGACATTATAAAAGGACTATGTCACTGGGATTTTGCTCATTTTTTTCATAACTGTGCTAATAGTATAACTTGTTAATCTTTTTTATGCACAAAACTGCCCTTTCACCCCAATAGGAAGATATCAAGTGAATTTTCGAAGGGAGAGCAAATTATAACTAGTTTTAAGGTGTCTGAACACAGTTTGCGCGCGCCCTACGATTTGTACTGCTGATTTGAGTTAGCATGCGCACAAAGCTTTAAGGGCCTGGCTAAACTAGGAAACATTGTTGCGGAAACATTGCTGCAGACGCAAATGTTTCCCAGTTTAGCCACCCAAGGAAACATGTCTGGAAACAATGTTTCCGCCACAATGTTTCCTAGTTTAGCCAGGCCCTAAGAAAAACAAACATGGCACCTGTACAACGATCATTTTATTGTGTCCAGTGAAGATTATGCAAGTGTTATTTTCCGTCTTAAAAATCAAACAGTCTGTTTTATGTGAAAAACGTTTGTTTTTCAATGTTTTAGGGTATTACTATTAGAAAATACCCTGCCTCTCTGGGATTGTTGTATGGATCGATAACCATGTCAAATGCAACGCATGCGCAGTTAATCAGAAAATTGTGACTGGATGGTTTAAGGAAATGCACTGATCTCTACGGAAGCGCTCGGTAGAATTTCATGAAATTTGGTAGAATATTAGATCAGAACACGCACAACTCGCCTACACACAAAATTGAAATCTGACAGAGGGCATGCTCAGAAAACGTTATAATGCAAAACATCAAATTACAGAAAATCTATCTGTCAAAATTTCACGAGACCAGTGTCAATAGGCCAGTATTTTTCTGAGTTTACTAGAGACAAGTTATGGAAAATGTCTAACGACTGGATTTTGTGAAGATAAATCACTCCCATTATTTATTGCTGGTTTAATACCGGCCGTGTTGCCATGACAACGATACTTAGTCCGTTAAAACATATCACAATATATATATTTTCTTGCAGTTGAACTTTTATTTTGCCAATTTTGGCCGCTTGACTGTCATTGGTTTGAAAATAATGACGAATAACGCAAAGGTGCATGAAAACTGTGTTCGGCCACCTAAAGTGATTTTTCTAAGACAGAACGATTTTTAAGTTGCAATCCATTGCCATCCTGGCCATCCGCAGCTTAAAACACTTTCTGATAGTTTTGATACACTAATATAGTTAGCTTCAACAAAACTGGACTATTATTTTGTAGCTTTCTATTGATGCATATGTGACTTTTGGCTTTTCAAAGAGTTATTAAAAATAGCTGACATAGTTGTCGAGATTAAACTTATCCAACCTTTGCATGTCATTCATTTCTGACGAACATTGCAGAATAAACTTTTTAACCTCTTGGTGCCCATACGGTTTAGACACGTGTCTTTCAAAACGACAAGGAAAATTTATTATTGTGGAAAGGAATAACATGGTGCTAAAATGAATTAGTAACCAAATAAATGAAAAAAAAATGCGAGAAGAAAGATCAAAATTAGGAAGCGCGTTTTTTGGCCTTTATAGAACATTGCAGCTGTTATGCGTGCAGCCCTTTTTGACAACGTGGGCTCATTTGAGCGAAAAGTGGCAGGAAGTTCAGTCAGTTACTTGCGGGCAAAGGAATACCTGGAATACGCGTCACAAAACAAAATCTCCGTCGAACGCAGAGTGGAGTACGGTATATGAGCAACGTTTTCATCCGAGCGGTCACGTGAACTCGTTAGACAAACAAACTACCGCACTCCCTCTTATTCCTGCATGAAATTGCTATTAAACCTTAGCGGCTCTTGCTTTCCTAACTTTTCTTTGTTGTTCGTGTGTATTGCCCGAAAATGCACCATTTTTAAGAGTAAATTTGCTTCTTCGATAAACTGAAAAGTCGTTCGAACTGGTTTGATTGGTTGAAGTACACAACACGTGAACACGTGTTTGACAAAAGAAGACATGTGAAATGCAAGATCAGAAACACACACACACACGAAGTTGCCAAACAGCTATCCTTTCTTATCGCTATGGTTGCCATGGATTGTCTTCGGGTGACAACGAGTCGCCCGCATGACTAGATTTGCTACAAGTCGCTCGTTTTTTTTCCCAGGGACAAAAGAGATGTTCAGCTGATGATTGCAAAACGCGCTGTGTATATGTGCATGTATAGTGCGGTAACTGATGTTAAAATGATTGCAAAACTCGCGAGCAGAATATTTGCGTGTGTTGCATGTAATGTGATGATAGAAAAAGAGCACCCATTTTTGTTTCACGCGCATGCATTACGCGCGCGTCCTCCATAGTCAAAATTCGCGACTTTGAACAAGTCTTAAAGACAATATGGCTACCTCAAGCCTGACAACAATTACTATATGACCAATAAATATGTTGTCACAAGATCATTATAGTTACGTGGTTAGAGAAAGACTTAGGATTTTGTTTTGGTACCTTTTGTTACTTTGACTTTCTGACCTCCCAATTACATGGCCTCGTGACTGAAACTAGAAGTTCCCGATGACTATTTGTTTGGCCGAGTGAAACCCGGAAGTCCGAGACGAGTTAAACGACAAAGAACACGAAAAACGAATTACCAAAACAAAAGTTGACCCTTTGATCTAACTTCGATGAACAGCTACTACATCTTTCACGACAAAGAAAGTGTTTTGACTAATTAAACAGTTTTTTCTGATTTTTCGTGTGCTTAAAATAGTGATTCTCCTCACAAATTGTGACTTATTTGAATTTATATTTATTACTTTGTATACCCATTATACATGTAAGATTATTTTCGATATTACGATGACTGAAATGTACCAAAGAAACCTCCCTCAACCCAGTTCCTTAACACATCAAGCCGGTCTCTCTTGCTCTACCCCCTCCCATGCCTCCCCTCTTTTCTCCCACCCAATAAGGAAACAGTTAAGAATAACTTACAGAACCGACCTACGTACAACACGTGTGAATGCAGAGGACCACACATCGCTTAAACAATCCTTACTGATACGAGCAGCCTCTGTCTTTCGCCCGGGCAAGGGATAGTTTAGCCAGCGAGAAGGACATGCGAACACGCATGGAAAACGCCTGCCAGAGACTTAGACATTTGCGCGCGCTCACGTATTCTTCCTTGGGACTCACAGTAGTCCTACTTGCCTGAGCTGTAAGGATACACTTACCAGAAATCAATTGAAGTGTAAATAAACAAGGTTGGTACTACGCGTACTGCAAAAGGACAAGTTGTCTTGGCTGATATTTCAACTTGTGCCCGGCCTGTGGCTATACTCAGGAAAGAAAATGTTTCCCTATTTTGATTTTGTTTTTGGTTCTTGTAAATAGATCAGTTCTCTGTAGCACGTAGGTGGTGTTTTGCTAGAAATGAGGTCCATGACCAGTACATACAAAGTATTTATAAGTCATTTTATAAATTGCGACAATGGCATGTTTACAAGTGTGCATTAAGCTCCAGATCAGATATTAAACAAGGTGGCCCTCTGCTGATGCAGATTGCCCGAGTGGTTAAGCGAACGCTAGAGTTTGTTTATTGTACCTTAATGCTAGAAAGTATTTGATGCATACGTCATGCATATTCAGTTCCAGATCACTCGTTTCGTTTCAATATTTTCCATACGTCCTGGTCTGCTCACTGCTAGAGAGATTTAACTGCCAGGTTTTGCAAGTTTTATGTCCTTCAAGGTATGTATAACATACAGTTTATGTCTTATTTGTGTTGTTTGCCAGTTCATACAGCATGATTGGTCTCCTACACGTAGATCTCGCCTCTAACAGCAACTACTTTGCATGTACAGTTTTCACTCATGATGTTTTAGTGTACCTTGGAGGAGTATTGACAGTAGTAATTTACCTACTTGTCTAATTGCCTAAATAGGGCCGCCGAAGGGACCTTCTGTAGTTATCGCATGTAGTAAAATTGCGCGCCGCATTCATGAAAATCAACAATCCATTGTTGTTATTTTATCATCCTCAAGGGGGGATCACGGACACCTTAGGACCTCCTCTGGCTACGCCCCAGTGCTTGATGCATTACCTGACTGTTATAGATTTCATTTGTCTCCGTGTAAAGCGGGACGTAGAACGGCGTTTTGTTTTTAGAGTTCGTCTTAGCTCAAATTCATCTTTGGACAGGTGTTCTGGGCGGAAACACGGATTCTTTCCACACAGAATAGAGTACCTTACAGGCTTAAAAGGTCTTCAAGTCCTAGGATACTGTTGCAGTATTAATAGCAGGTTGGAGTTATGCACGTTCTAAATTTTATTGTGATTGTCTTAACGCCGGTGATCGCGTGATCCTAGAAGAGGATTTTGCTAGAATTTGGCTTTTTCGTATCGCCGGTATATTTTTTTCAGTCTTAGTTATTGAGCTCACATTTGGATCAAGAAATTCTTAAGGTAATTTCCTTTAATTCCCCAGGAAGACAAAGCGAACCAAATGACCAAAAAAGGAAAAAAACACGCTTATTTTGGTAGGAAAATAGTTTCTGTGCTACTTTAGATTCTGCACGGGTAATTTCAGAATCAGCTGGCAGAAAAAAATCTGTTCTTCGTCATCAGAGATTGGGACTTGATTGGCGAGTGCTTAGTCGCCCATTTCAGTCTCCTGGCACGAAAGGGTCCAGCAGTTTAAGGAATACAAGAATTCTAGTATAGTTTTTCTCTCGAAATCTGAATATGCACATTTTCCTCCAGCTAGTCGATCCAAACAACTGTTTCTCTCAGCCAGGGGTTTGAAATACTGGTTCTCCCAGCCAGTTTATATTTGCACAAAGAAGCGCTTTTCTGTGGAGCAGTTCCGTTTTGTCCTCTTGAATCCCATAAAACATATTTAATATAAACATTTCAACGGACAGGCGTAAATATGTTCTATTGGGCATGTAAAAGAATGATCATCGCCTCACAATTTCTCCCTCTCAAACTACACTCACGAAATTTTTCTCATCATCACGTAATATCTTTGTGGACATCTAAATACTACTCAAAAAATATCACCTCTCATGCAAATTATAAGGTTTTGGTTCCTTTCGTTACGTTGAATTCCTGACGTCACAAATATATGGCACCATGACCGAAACCGGAAGATTCCGACGACAATTTATTTGGCCTAAGTTACGTAAACCGGAAAAGAAGGGTAAGAATTTGTTTGGCGAGTGAAAACCGGAAGCCAGTGATTCTCCTTAAAAATCATGACTTTGCATTTATGTTTGTAATTTTGTATAAGCCATCATACATGCAACATTATTTTCGATAGAAGAATGACTGAAAGTCGTCCGAAATGTACCAAAGAGCCAACTCTCTGTTCCGTCGAACACTTAACACTACGATAAAAGGAGCACTACGGTAAAAGGACAAGTTATCTTGGCTGATATTTCAGCTTGTGCCAGGCCTCTCATGGCCATACTGAAAGAAAACATTTTTCTGTTTTTTCTGTTTTTGGTTCTTGTTAATTTCTTTCCTTGTAGTAAGTAGGTTGCGTTTTGCTAGAAACAAGGTCCAAGGCCTAGATACAAAGTATTTTTGGGCCATTTTATAAATTAAGATAATGGCACGTTGGAGTGCATTCAGCTTCAGATCGGATATTTTAAAACAAGGTGGCCCTTAGGCTCAGTCTCCAGCCGTGAGTGTCTCGATGCGCCAGCGATTCTCGCCACCTTCACGGCTGGGCGCACGGGTTTGGTTGCATGTCCGTGACGTCATTACAATTTTAATAATTATGCAGACAATCCACACGTCATTTGCTTAAATTTTATCTGTTTTTTTTTAATCGTCTTGAAAAAAAGCGAAATGCGAAAAGTATGCCTGAAACGTCCTCCTAAAAGTGTGAAATTTCAAGAGAAAGACGAAATCCCGCTAAATTATGTCGCGCATTCTGCCCCGCAAATTTCAGGGGGCTTGTCTCTGATTGGTCAGTCTAAACAATAACCAAACCCGTGCGCCCAGCCGTGAAGGTGGCGAGAATCGCGGGAGCATTGAGACACTCACGGCTGGAGACTGAGCCTAGGTGGCCCTCTACTGATGCAGATTGCCCGAGGGGGTTAAGTGAAAGGTAGAGTTTGTTTATTGCACCTTAATGCTGGAAAGCATTTGATGGATACATCATACGTATTCAGCTCCAGATCACTCGTTTTGTTTCAATACTTTTCAAGTGTATTGGTCTGCTCACCGCCAGAAAGACTTAACAGCCAGTTTTCCTAAGCTTGATGCCCTTCAGGGTACTTGTAGCAAACATTGTTATGTCTTATCAATGTGTTGTTTGCCATTTCATACAGCATGATTGATCTCAGTCCTACATGTAGATCTCGCCTCTAACAGCGACTCCTTTGCATTTTCAGTAGTTTTCACTCGTGACGTTTTAGTGTACCTTGGAAGAGTACCGACAGTAGTAATTTACCTAATTGTCTAATTGCCTAAATAGGGCCGCCGAAGGGACCTTCTGTAGTTATCGTACCTGACTAAAATACCTAAAAACATTGCAAAAAATTTGGTTATTTCAGTGCCGAAAAGCCGAAAGTGAAGTATCAACTCTCCTGTGGCCGGAAAAACGTTTATTCACCAACAAGATTTTCCCCGAAATGCCAAAACATAACAGAGGGAACAAGAGTTTGTTCGAGGCATTTTAAGCCTGAAGATCTACAGAAAACTCCACGCAAGACTAAACCTACGACAGGAGCCGTTCCTTCCATTTTTGCATGGAAGCAAGGTTTGCCTCCAAAACGACCGCCTCGTACTCCACGCTCTGAGTCGGTAACAATTCAAAGAAAGGTTCTGGTGGAATTACCATCAAGGGGAGGGAAAGTTGCCAACGTATTATCGAGAACAAGAGCGAGGATCCACCATCAAGAATGGCGGACTTGCAATTTCCGAAGACAACAGAAATAGAACCATCAACAGAGGCAGAGTGCGCGTCTGATTGTGCTGAGACTTGTGGAGTAGGAGCCGGTCGTTTTGGAGGCGAACTTTGCTTCCATGCGAAGATGGAAGGATCAGCTCCTGTCTTAGGTTTAGTCTTGCGTGGAGTTTTCCGCAGATCTTCAGGCTTAGTGAGGACCGTCTATTATTCATTGATTTGTATAAATGCGCTTTGCTCGTTGAGGTTGATCGACTTGAAACAGGAACACTGAGAAATATCGTTTTCAAATGTCGCAATAATAAGTGCGAAGGATATGATAATCGAAGCGATTCAGACGAGTGTCTCATTCAGTGAGGAAAACAAGGAAGGTAACTGAGATTGTAGGGAACTTTTACAACTTGACATTTACTACAAGTTTTAGATCTCATTTTGAGAATGGGAGTCGCTTATTTTAGTACAGACAGCTTCAGAAATTTCAGCGATGTGTGATGGCTTACTAGATTGCTGTGTGCACAGTCCTTCTGTTGGGATGTTTTTCCAGGTCTTAATTGAGCTGTTTCCCAAGAATTAAAAAAAGGTGATGCAGAGAATATAATCGAAATATCACTGAAAGCACTCGACTATGCTTATGACATCGCGAGCTTGACTCAGGGCTTTGAGTCGCACTTGCTGAGTAAAAACGTGAACAGGTTCATCGATGATCAATGGATTAAAGAACGTATTTTAAGCTTGCTCATTGGAAGGAAAGTACCCGAGTCGTTATACGCTACTGCAATTAACCAAGCGACGCCTAAAGTGTAACGGCTTGATTCACTCACCATCTAAACATCCTCCAAACCAAGCCTATTACAAATATGGACGAAACAAAATTGGTCAAAAGACCAAGATAAATAGAACGCACGGCTAACAAATAATAACCGCTCAAATATAAGCATACGTGTGAGAAAATCGTATATCACCTCTCACTGAACATCACAGAGGAGTAGAAGAACTATATCAGCGAACCATATTCAAAGCAAATACACTGCAGTTTATGCAGAAATAACGTACGAGGCAAATAACGGAAACCTCACTTAAACCAAACACAAAGTGCTGAAAATTTCTAAAAACACCACGTAGACAAACAAACGTAAATAGAAGCTTCAAACGAGAAAGGACCAAAAACCACATTTGACAATTGACTTCTTTTGAATAGCCAATAGAGATTCAGAATTTTCGATCCCGCGTAGTGCGTATAAACTCGCACAACGGAAAACTTATACCAAGCAGAATGTCCTGTCATTCTCGCAAACAACATAAATAATGAACGCAACTCAAAAAGCTAATGAGATCCATATGGAGGATTTGAGCCATGGTCTTACCTGTACAAATCAGAATATTAAAAAAAAACGCGGTCGGAAGACTTGCTTACAACAGAAGAAACATATCAAGCTCCAGAGACACGAAACTCACAGTTTCAGAAGGGCCCAAATTGTTTGACTTTTGACTGAACACAATATCAACAAACGGTGCCTAACCTCATAGATGTCATATGGAAAAATGGCACTTTATAAAACAAAGACAGCCATTGCAACGACAAATCTTTTAAGAGCCACCGCGCATATCCTGCTAGCTGTATAATAATGGCCGCTTCGGTTGTGTACAAAGGCTTTTGTGAATACGATAATTACGGCTTTATGAATGGATGAAAGTCAAATAAAAATGCTTAGAAACATGAACACTATGTTAATGTTTGTTATTATGGGCTTGATTTGTCGATTTAAAGCTCCCCGAGGCGTTTTTAGAAACATGAAGTTTGACGTGCTCTGTAAATATATTTATTAAAAACTGGACTAGGTATATCGGATTTCTAGCATTTTGATTGGCTGAACGGAGCTAGGCTATCAGCTCATATACCTGCTGCAACGAAATATGGTCAGTGAACACTCAACAACGAAATGAACAAAGTGAGCTGAAAGTTGTTTTCCTCGCGAGTAACCCGGCGAGAAAAATAGACGAGAAAAATCACTTGGCAGGGAATTTAAATTAAGCAGAAATTCCAACAGCGTCACCAACAAGCATCACCAGCAACATCGTCTAACACAACTAAAAACTGGTTGAAGAAGCTGTGCAGAAATAGAAATTTAAGCATTAAACGTTGTGTTTACAATTAAGCTTAATTTCTTTCATCGATCGCCACGTCGATCATTAAAATTGAACAAACGGTAGGTTTTATCAGGAAGGCTTTCCACTTCAAAATATCAAGACAAGACATAAAACACAGTGAAATGGGGCAGAAGAATTTAATAAAAACTATCACACATTCATGGCGGGTGGGTGCAAGGAACGGCGAGATTTTTTTTCGGCTTTAACACGCAAAATTGACATTGGTTTACCTGCACTCGTTGTAGCTATGTGTTCCAACAGGTCCAAATGCTCAGTCAGAAATTGGATGCCGTGTAAACGGAGTTGAATCGCTTTTCCAGTTGTTTGAATGTTGTTTTTACCATTCCGTCCGCAACCTCTAAACCGAGAACAACTACATTTTGTGCTTTGCATTTAACAAACTATGATGGTGAATTCTAATGTTCCTCGCTACAGTAATCTTACGTCTGAGTTGCATAGAAATTACCTCTTCAAGTTCAAATTAGTTCTGTCTTCAGTTCGATCAATCACCCACATGATGGCTCTGTGTGCGAACAGATTACAAACTTGTTCCGTTTCAACTCCAGCAGCTAATACGGTGAAATTGTACAGCTTCAATCCGCTTTGAACGATGATTCCAAAAATGTGTTAGGAAAAATCAAACATGTACCATATTTCAGAGGCAATAATTAGAAGATGTTTTTCCAAACCTTGTGCTACTTTGTTCACTTTCGAGCAGTTTTCATTGATTCATTCAGCTTTGCAATGAAACGCTGCAACACTTCGCAAGGTTTTGGCGTCTTTTTCGTTCAGTCATGTGCCACTAAACATTAGCGCTGTACGGTGGCCCATAAGGGACACCACTTTGAGTAAAAAAAAGCCGCACACTGCAACTAAAATAAATCCGCACATTGCAAATAAAATGACTCGGCACACTGCAAACAAAATAAATTCGCTCACTTCAAACAAAACAAATTCGCTCACTTCAAACAAAATGAATTCGCACACTACAAACAAAATAAATCCGCACACAACAAGCAAAATAACTCCGCACGCTTCAAACAGAATATACCCGCACGCTGCAAACAAAATAAATCCTCACACTGCAAACAAAATAAATCCGTACGCTGCAAACAAAATAAATCCGTACGCGTCTCCGCACGCTGCAAACAAAATAAATTCGCACGCTGCAAATAAAAATAAAAACTATGCGCGCGCGCATATGCTCGAGTAGGCCTGAAACCTAACTTCCGGTTCTAACCTCGTGCCCTTTTTAAAAGATATTTTAAAAAGTTCAAACTGGTAGGACCACAGCATATATTTTTGACTTTGCATGCCCAAATTTTGCTTTCGTCTCCTTTGTCTTTCTTTTACTGCCGTAAGTATCAGTCTTACCGTATGTAAATATGTTTTATTTGAAGTGTCTAGATACCCGGCATGTTTCCAGACTAAATACCCGGCAGTCCGAAAATTTCGAAGGTTTTCGACCGAAAAAAGGCTTATTCTAACGTCCTAAAAGTATTCAATGTTTGTTTAGAATTGCCAAGCGATGAGAAAGGTATTTTGGTTTTGTAGTTGACGAGTTTTCCGAGCTTGTGCACACTTACTTAATTACTAGAAAACTGCGGGATGTTGTTAGACCCGCCAGTCAGAAACGCACAGAATTTGGAGGGAATTTCTCATTCAAACGTCCTGGGAGTATCCGAAGTTTGTTTAAATTTACAAAACGATTTAATAAAAAAAGACCAATTTCGTTTTGTAGTTCGTTCGTTTCCGAGCTTAAAATAGCTTGCCTGCTTGATCCTGGTCTGATCCGATCCGTCACGCCACTGTTGTGACATGTCACGGATGCTGTAGAGTTTCCATCCTGCCGGAAATGGGGCTAAGGAAACAAAAGAAAAGAAAAGGAAAGAAAACAAAACAAAACAATACACACACACAGACACACACACACACACACACACACACACACACACACACACACACACACACACGATAGTTTCGATTCACTTACCAACGCCATACAAAGTTAGCAAACCCTTAATAATAGGGTTGACTCTACATAGGGACCGATTACATGAGGCGGGCTGACCCGAAAATCAAATTCGCGATTACATGGTTTTTCCATGTAATCGCGATTGCTGGGCCAGCTCAGCTAGCTGGGCGAACATTTTCTCCTCACAAGATTTCGCTTCACACCAAAATAGCTCACCAGAAGATCGACATTTCTCTTTTTGATTAACACATATTAAAGGTTTATCAGACCACAAAGACCACAAAGCCACATACAACTGAAAATAATACGTCAAAATAATGGATTAGCGAAAGTAAAACACTCCATGCGATTCATTCTCTTTGATGTAGAGATCTTTTCACAGGACAGCTTTAGCCGCAGGCGAGCTGGTACGTCCCATGCAATACCGTGCTAAGCAGTCATCTCGAGCCAGCGCGGCTCACGATCACTGTAATCAGTCCCTATCTCAAGCCTCGGATAATTCTTCAAGACCAGTGTTCCAGGTGTTAAGCTTTGTCATGAAAACTGCGCCCGGATGCCGGCATGTAGACACAGTTATTAAGGTTTAAGGCTAAATGCCCAGCACTCTGGTTTCGGAGGATTATCCAGGTTTGAGATAGAGCCAACCCTGAGACGGAGTCCAAATTTTGTGTGTTTCTGACTGGCGGCTCTAGCCACAAGAAAATTTAAGTGTGGCAAACAGTAGCGACTTTCTACACAGGCTCGGAAAATTTGCTAACTGCAAAACCAAATTAACTCTAAACAAACTTCTAACAAATTGGAATATTCTTAGAACGTTTGAATGAGAAATTCCCGTCCAAATTCTGTGAGCTAGTTTCTGATTGGCGGGAGTAGCCACAAATAATGTCAAAACATCGCGATGTTTTAGTATGCACAAGCTCTAAGAACTCGTCAACTACAAAACCAAAATACGTTTCTGAATCGCTGGCAATTCTAAACAAACATCAAATGCTTTTCGAAAACGCGGGGTCAGAGTGCGGGGTGCGGGGTGCGGGGTGCGGGGTGCGGGGTGCGGGGTGCGGGGTGTGGACTGCGGGGTCAACAATCGAAAAAAAAACACACAATAATAATAAAACAGCCAAAATAAGAAAATAGCTAAATACATACAAAAATACAATAAAAAAAGACGAGAATATAAAAACAGAGCGAATTGAATATTTGACTGTCACGCGAACCAATAAATAAGTGAATACATAAATAAATAAATGAATAAATAAATAAGGACCCACCCCATCCCTCCTATCAAATACATAATGGTCCATCCCTTACTGGCACTGGCATCTCCTAGGCAATGAAATAGTGCATGATTTTATTTTCGTGCGTGAAATCAACATCGTGCGAACCGCAAATTCTGATTCGCTCGGATCGTTCGACATACGGGTTTTGGTCACAGAAGCGGTGAAGATGCATCAGAAATGAAATGAAATTAAAAAAGAGAGGGAAAAAAGAGTGTTCCACAGAGACTTCACGATTCTTACAAATGACAAAAATTTCTTCTTATTTATTTATTTATTTATTTATTTATTTATTCACTTATTTATTGGTTCGCGTGAGAGTCAATAATTCAATTCTCGCTCTATTTTTATATTCGCTTGTATTTTTTTATTGTGTTTTCTGTATGTACTTAGCTATTTTCTTTGTTTTTTCTTTTTATTTTGGCTGTTTTATTATTATTGTTATTTTTCTATTTTTTCGGGTTTTGTTGACCCGCACTCCGCACCCCGCACCCCGCACCCCGACCCTACGTTTTCGGAACACCCTTAGAATAAGCCAAATTTCCCGGTCGTAATCCTTCGAAAATTTCGGACTGCCGGGTACTTAGTCTGGAAACATTCTGGGTAACTAGACACTTCAAATAAAATATATTTACATAGAGTAAGACTGGTACAAATTCTGTGCGTTTCTGACTGGCGAGTCTAGCAACAAATAATTTAAAGTGTATCAAACATCCGGCAGTTTTCTAGTAATTAAGTAAGTGTGCACAAGCTCGGAAAACTCGTCAACTACAAAACCAAAATACCTTTCTCATCGCTTGGCAATTCTAAACAAACATTGAATACTTTTCAGAGGACGTTAGAATAGGCCTTTTTCCGGTCGAAAACCTTCGAAAATTTCGGACTGCCGGGTATTTAGTCTGGGAACATGCCGGGTATCTAGACACTTCAAATAAAACATATTTACATACGGTAAGACTGATACTTACGGCAGTAGAAGAAAGACAAAGGAAACGAAAGCAAAATTTGGGCATACAAAGTCAAAAATATATGCTGTGGTCCTACCAGTTTGAAATTTTTAAAATATCTTTTAAAAGGGCACGAGATTAGAACCGGAAGTTAGGTTTCAGGCCTACTCGAGCATATGCGCGCGCGCATAGTTTTTATTTTTATTTGCAGCGTGCGAATTTATTTTGTTTGCAGCGTGCGGATTTATTTTGTTTGCAGCGTGCGAATTTATTTTGTTTGCAGCGTGCGAATTTATTTTGTTTGCAGCGTGCGGATTTATTTTGCTTGTTGTGTGTGGATTTATTTTGTTTGTAGTGTGCGAATTCATTTTGTTTTGAGTGAGCGAATTTATTTTGTTTGAAGTGAGCGGATTTGTTTTGTTTGAAGTGAGCGAATTTATTTTGTTTGCAGTGTGCCGAGTCATTTTATTTGCAATGTGCGGATTTATTTTAGATGCAGTGTGCGGCTTTCTTTTGTTCGTAGTGAATACTTAACTTGTATCTGCTAATATTTTAAATATTTGTCAATTTTTTACTCAAAGTGGTGTCCCTTATGGGCCACCGCAGCGCTGAACACGGCAACCACGTTACAAAACATTGATAAATCGCATGAACTCCATAGCCAAGAGAAACAAGAAAAAGCATTGGCTTTCAATATAACCAATCAAACACTTCCTTCAGGTGTATTAAGAAACCTCCTTTTTCCAAGAAGATTGAATTTTTAGTGAAGAAATTTTTCGTCGCTTTATTGAGGAGGGAAATATGCTACAAGTTCGATCAGTAAAACTAGAATGTCGGTAGCAACAACAACAAGCTTTATTTGCATGACTATAACAAAGTATTACAGTATTGCAAAAGCCACTTAAAATTTAATTATTAATTACTTACTTATTAAAATAACTAAAGAGATTACAATCATTTCTTATTTTTAACCATTCAGAGAAGTATCCATTGTAACTAGTTTGTCTCTCTGTTCAAAGCATGACGAGATGAATGAAATTAATTGAATATTTATAAAATAATCAGTACAATTCATAAGATGTGACAATAAGGTCTCATGTGATAATAGTCGTAGAAATGGGATTTTAGGTTCTATTTTAGAAAAGAACCTGTCTATGACCGGTATCGATGGCCGCACATTGTGAGTTTACAGGCTGTAGTAATCTCCAAATTGAAATTGTCTTGAGATAATATTTGGCGATTTGGTGCATTTTCAGAATGGCATATTAACGAAATTAAAGCGGATAGTGCTTTAGTGTTTGCCCACATAATAATTTTATTTAGTCAAACATAAGTACATAATTTGCATACGGCCCCGCTAGCTTCTTCTTTGCAAAACCATTGATGAAAGTCCCGTATGAGGGCCGTACGCGATGGCGTAAGCGGGCCGGAAAAAGCCGTCCGGCCCTGTGAGCATTGCGTACGGCCCTCCGATAGTTGAGCTGAAATAATTTTGTTGTAGTATAATTCCTAACTTTTCCTTCAAAATGAGCGATGTAAGTGAACATTACGACAACGAATTTTAATTGCATCTCATTAGTGGCACTTAGAGTATTTCATGCTGGTTGTGAGTGGGAGATATTTTTTTACGGACCGTACAGTTTGCACGGACCGTGAACTTCAGATACGGTCCGTATAGAAGAGTTGGGCGTGTTTAAAACACGAAATGGCGAAATGACGAAATGGCGAAAAGGTGAAATGATATATATAAAGTTCAAAAGTTGTTTTCTTTTTGGAAAACTGAAATAATTAAAACCAAAAGAAAACGAAAACAACAAACATTGGTCAAGCATTTCAACCATTTCGTCATTTCGCCATTTCGGCATTTCGCCATTTCGTGTTTCAAACACGCCCAGTTCACGGTCCGTAAATTGCATCTCATTAGTGGAACTTAGAGTATTTCGTTCTGGTTGTGAGTGGGAGATATGTTTCTTATGGACTGGGAACTTTAAATACGGGCCGTATAGAGGAGTTCGGAGTCCGTAAATATCGGTTCGTAGATGTAAAAGTAGTCGTTTGTGGAACACATATTCGTTGCTTAGCCTGAAAATAACTTGTGTCGCTCGATGGTGCCCACTTTAATGTAGTGTCTCTGGGGATGAATATGAATACCCGTGAAAGCAATATTCTTTATGAATTGTCCCGTGCAGCATTGTAGTCGACATTTCGTAAATAGTGCGATTGATAGTTTCCTATGTAGCTGGCTTATTGTCGCCACGCAAGGCTCCTGTAGACATAAAAATGGCTGTGTAGGGGACCAGCGGGACTGCGCGATTGAAGGCGGAATTCGCATGAAACATTTTGTATTGTTTGTGTGCGGCAGGGCTTTATCGAATTGAAAGTGTGGAACGAAGGCAGAATACTACATTTATAATCGATCGATCGTTCGTGTTTACCACCATTTTCACTACTACGCGACTTGTCTTTTCAAAACACCTCTGAGCACTTTGCAATACGCTTCCGTCAATCATACCTAATATGGGAAGTGTCTGATGTTACCGCAAATTGAATTGAGCTCGAAGGAATCAGGATGGCGCCAAATTATCCCGTAAATTTGCGCTGGCGAGTCATATATTGACTAGTAAGAGGCTTTAGAGTCGTTGATGTTACAAGAATACTTCACGTTTGGCAGACATTTGTAAGGAAATTTCGACATTTCTTCAGAATTAAATACCCGCTCGGTGGATTATCCTATGCGGCGGATGGTAAGCTTGCGTTTAAACTCGTGAATAAGCTAAACCGAAGTGTGAAGTAATAATTCTAGCTTTTCTGACCTGAAAATAGCACACGACATGTTATTCACCACGAGTATAATCTGGCAATATCCCGGAGTGTACGAGGACGAAATTCAGGAATGGATAGAGTATGCAACGGGAAAACGAATCATGATCGGCGTGCGATCAACCGATTCGTGAAGAAGATGGATTTGACAAGAAGAAAGGTACGTATGACTTGTTGGAACACTGCTAATTCTAATCACCTATCACCTCCGGAATGAATTGAAAGAACAAAATAAAGCATAAGCTTATAATGCGCTTGTAACGTTTGTTGTTCTACGTTTCGAGAATGTAAACATAACGCTGTGACATGATAGGGAAATTGTTATTTCTACAAGCGGGAATGGGGAATCGAGGAAAATATTTAAGCGTACTTTGAAGTTTACCTCTTCGTTATAACTCAAGACGATTGCCAAAGAACGTGATGAGGGAAACAGGACGATGTATTGTCGTAGGATCGCTGAATTTCACCGAGAACAGTTGCTATTTGTAGATGAGTCTGAGAAGTTCTGATTCATCTGATCTATAAATAGCAACTGTTCTCATGCGGTGAAATTTAGCGATGACCTACGACGATACAGTGCCCTGTTTCGCTTATCACGTTCTTTGGTAATCACAGTGAGCTATAACGAAGAAGTTAACATGAAACTGTGCTTAAATATTTTCCTTGATATTTCCCCGTTCCCGCTTTTATAAATAACGATTTTTCAGATTTTTCTTGCTATCATGTCACAGCGTTAACATTCACGTAGAACAAATGAATAAACGTTATAAAGCGCTTATGCTTTGTTTTTCATTCCATTCCTCGGCTGATAGGTCACCAGAATTAGCAGTGTTTCTTGCAAAAACAATCCAACAAGTCATACGTACGTTTCTTCTTGTCAAACACATTTTCTTCACGAATCGGTTGATCGCACGCCGATCATGATTCGTTTTCCCGTTGAATACTCTATCCACTCCTGAATTTCGTCCTCGTACATATACACTTCGGGATATTGCCAGATTATACTCGTGGTTAATAACATGTCGTGTGCTATTTTCAGGTCAGAAAAGCTAGAATTTTTACTTCACACTTCGGTTTAGCTTATTCACGAGTTTAAACGCAAGCTTACCATCCGCCGCATAGGATAATCCACCGAGCGGGTATTTAATTCTGAAGAAATGTCGAAATTTCTTTACAAATATCTGCCAAACGTGAAGTATTCTTGCAACATCAACGACTCTAAAGCCTCTTACTAGTCAATACATGACTCGCCAGCGCAAATTTACGGGATAATTTGGCACCATCGTTATTCCTTCGAGCTCAATTCAATTGCGGTAACATCACACACTTCCCATATCAGGTATGATTGACGGAAGCGTATTGCAAAGTGCTCAGAAGTGTTTTGAAAAGAAAAGTCGCGTAGTAGTGAAAATGGTGGTAAACAGATCGTAATGGAAGGGAGAATACGCATGAAAATAATTCCTATTCATCGATCGTTTGGGGTTGGTTGGTTGCCTGAATTGATAGTATGAATCTTTGTTTGATAGATAATTGACGCAAAGCTTATGGAACGAGTAATAGACATATTATCTTCTTCTATTTCGTGTATCACGCTCGCTTCGTATGGCACTTAAATAACGAGGCATAATTCACAAGGCTTCAACAGAAGGAGTAACGGACATAACAGTTCGCTTTTAGAACTCTGTTATTAGTTTACGCGATGCTTATAGAACGAGTAATAGACAGTATTATCTTCTTCTATTCGTGTACCTCGCTCGCGTCGTAAGTATTTCTTTCATGTATCATGCTCGCTTCGTATCGCGCTTAAGGTGGCCCGAAATAGTTTTTTGGCGCGCGCAGACTGGGCTCTAATCCCTCGCTCAGTTTTTTAAAAACCCACGAAGCCCCCACGAAAAAATGGCCACCGCAATGTGTTTTCGTCTTGTTGTTTATAATATGCGCCGTCCACTTTTCAAATGGAAAAAAATGGCTTTATCCTCAACTCTAACACTTTGTAGGACATTGGCATCTGAAAATTTGTTAGAGCGTAAAATGTGTAGCTTGTGGCCGGCTTTAAACTCGGAAAAACGTAAAGAGAGTGATGATCGCGATCGTCGAGGGACTGAGATACCGTATGGATTTCTCGGATTAACCGGGATACTTTACGCTGTGTTTTCTGGTAAATGTCTTGCTGAATGTGCAGGGGAAGACGCCTTTTGTTCGACTGAAGTAAATGTACAAGAAGAAGTATCTAAGACGCCGGCAAACAATGACAAAAGTCGTGACACGTCAGGTCGCTTTTCTTCCTCGCGCAAAATACTGAAAAGTCAAAAAAAAAAAACAGGTCTGCGCAATAAATTTGCTGAAGAACATTAACTCTGTAAAACGAAAATTAGAACTTGATGATGAACAGGAAAAGGAGGAAAAGGAGCACTGGAAGCGAAGAACACGAAGTATGACGGTGAGTTTCCCTTTTTATTTTCTTGTTATCTTTCGTTTTGTTTACATACCGGTTTTAACTTGTAACACAAGACCCGTCGTCACGCGAGGTTTGTAATTGAGTAAAACTCGTCGCTTACTTCAGGACTACGAAAGCGGACAGGGAACTACCCCAACTGGGACCAGAATTGTAGATATTGAGGTTCTCCGAGAAGGCCTAAAGAAGTGCTCCAGCTGCATGAAAGGTACAATTATTTTTTAGTACAATACAAGTAAAACGCCTCCGTCTTGCACAAGGAATGTTAATAACTGAGAAAAAATGAAGACAGGCTAAAAGTTAAGAAAATAATTATAGAAAAGCAAGGAATAACATGATATTAAAATATCGAATTTATTTAGAGAGGATAATCTGTCAAAGTAAAAACTGAAAACTGATGGCCCTAAAAGATGATTTGGAAAATAAACCTCAAGAATTTGGTAAATCACTAAGCCTCATTCTATGCATTTTATTTATCCCTTGTTCCCTACTTTACTTTTGGGTTGGGTTTGAATTTATAATATTCCTATTTTTTCCGTTTGTTTTGAAATATCAATAGGCCCCCTTGCCTTCACTGACATTGACAATGAAAACATGTGTGGACTGGCCAGCACTTTCACAGTCGACTGCCCTTTTTGTGGTCACAAAAACAATGTTCCTCATGCCCTTGGCAAGCACCAAAACTGTGATGATGTGTGGTGTCATCACTGCAGGGAAGATCCAGCGAGCTATAAACATAATGACCTACCTTTTGGACGGTGATGAACTTGAGAAAGCACTGACAACAGTTTTTAATGAGTATTCAACAGATGTCGTCGTTGAAAAACTCGCTCCAGCTGCCAATTCCCAACGCAATGAAAGCCTCAATAATGTTGTTGGATCAAAAAATCCTAAAATTAGATTTTATGGGGGGAGTGAAAGTAACGATTTTCGAATTGCTTGTGGCATAAGCCAAAAAAATGAGGGGCAAGAATATGTTTGTCAAGCTTTAGAGGAAATTAACGTCGCACCAGGCGTTCACTGCAAAAGGTACTGTGAGTTAGCTGACAAACAATCACTTCAACAAAAAATTCGTAAATCATTGGTTCCTTACAAGAGAAGGCGGTCTCAACTGAAAAGTAAAAATCTCAGTTCTAATGCAAAGAAAGAAGAAAGGGAAGGTCCTACCTATCAGACTGGCATTGGACTGAATTTAGACTTGTCAGATAGCAACACCCTTTATGCACAGTTATCAACATTAATTAAAAATCTAACTACATGTCAGGTAAAAGAGTATGAGAAGTTGGTGCCTCCAGTTACAACCCGGCCAACCTCTCCGCAAATAACTTTTCAGGACAGCATCAAATATCAATTTGTAGTATTTGACACAGAAACAACTTCAACTGGAAAAGATGCACAGATTTGTCAAATAGCTGCAATCACTAAATCTGGAAAATGCTTCAATGAGTACATCCTACCAACATGCAACATCACTCACCATGCTTCGCTTATCAACAAATTATCTATCAAAACAATTAACGGCCATAGAACCTTGCTGAAAGACAACAATCCTGTTAACTCTGTTTCTCTTGAAGAATGTCTTGAAAAGTTCGGGAAATTCCTTTCCACTAGCGACACTAATTCTCACACTGTTCTCATCGGACACAATTCTACTACATTTGACACACCAACTTTGCTTCGTTGTGGTGGACTTGCCTTCAAGCAACGACTGTCATCACAGAATCTTTTCTTCGCAGATAGCCTCCGGGTGTCTCGAAAACACAGACCTCGAAAACCCAGACCCCAGACCCCAGACCTCGAAAACACAGACCTCGAAAACCCAGACCTCGAAAACCCAGACCTCGAAAACACAGACCTCGAAAACCCAGACCTCGAAAACACAGACCTCGAAAACCCAGACCTCGAAAACACAGACCTCGAAAACCCAGACCTCGAAAACACAGACCTCGAAAATGCAGACCTCGAAAACGCAGACCTCGAAAACACAGACCTCGAAAACACAGAAACCACTAACGTGTCAAAAATACTGTAAACAATGTTTATAAATCCCCTGTTTGTCGTTTCTATTTCTTTTGTTTAGAAACTGTTTGATGCCAATTACCTCGATATCCAAAAGTCGATATGAAAATGAAATGTATTAATCGGGCCTAAACAGAAGTGGATTAGTCAAAGTACAAAATACAAAGGCACCCGAAAGCGATTGAAACTCACTGACCTATCATAACAGATAATAATTCTAAAATCGATGACCAGATGTCACGCAACGGTAATCAGGTAACGGAAATCGGCATTCGATAAAAACAAATTGAAATAAATGAATTTGAAAAAAAATCAATGTGGGTTCGCAAAGGAAAGGTTTCTTTATTTGAAAATTCCTAAACAACAGAACTCAGACCATATTTAACGATAACAAGATAAAATGGGTAAATGTTGCCAACAACCTGACAAGAATATTTCTCGCTTGACAGTTCAAACAAACAACAATAACAAAAACTGCATTTGGTCAGGATTTCTTGGACTCTTAAACAAATCAGCACATTTTCTAGCATCCTGCCTCGATTACACTGAGCTATTACCGTTCCTTCTAATGAAAATGATATGATAATGGAACAAAGCTTTCTATCTTAATCAGAGTTCGGTGCTCAATGCCACTATCATGAGCACAAAAAGAAACGCACACTGAACATTATTTTATAATTCTTCCAACACATTATAGTGTATAATTTATAATAAACACAAATTACTGTCGGGTCTCTTTTCAAAACCATAACTTGCCATAGGTAAATTTTGAATACTATTTAAAAGTAACAAGAGAAAAACAAGAAAATACTTCGAGACGTAATTGCAAGGCTGCTGTTTTCGAGAGTAAACTGCTCGCTTGCTCGGGCTTGAGGCCTTGAGGGGTTGTACCTCACAATTTCTAGAAGCTCTTGATATACAAACAATACGCACGTTCTATTTATAAATAACATTTAGATCTTCACTCTTCACTCGTCAAAGTCGATTTCCCGTCGAAGGAGGTCAAAGTGGGACTGTTGAAGACGAGACCTTGCCTCATGAGGTATCTCCAGCAACGACGAATCGTAATACGGAAATCGCTTTTTGATGCAACTGCCCTTGACACAGTAGTACTTCGTCGTGTATTTGGTGGACGGAAGTGTGCGGCCTGGATGGTGTTTATCCGGATAGTACCACTTCTCTTCATGTGACAGTATAACATCGAAGGGGATGATCTTTTTCCTTCTGGGAAACTCAACGCGACACTGTCTGCACTCATTCGCTTGAGGGACATCATCTAAAAAGCGAAGAATAAAGGAGTTGTTGTTGTGATGGATCTCGGTAAATGGCCGTTCACCTGCTGACTGGCTTGTGACCTGGGTGGACTTGGCCCGACTTGGTCTCCAAGGATTTTTGTGGCTACCTCCTTTTTTGCCTTGCGATTCCTTAGACGGTTCCACAAGGGCACTCTTTGAAGGAGCTTTGCGCTTAGATGATTTTTGCAGAAAATTTAAGTGCTCCTTCAGTATTCCTGCCTTCTCGGCAACGCAGTGACTGTGCTTGCATAAGTTATTGTACTTGTAACATGGACAAGTGCAACTAATATGATCACTGTGCACGGTACATTCGTACATCCCTTTCTTGCAATTCTGAGCTCCCACGAGATACTTCTTTCTTGAAGTTACCGTTAGCGATGGCATGTTTTGTACAGCATCTTTACAATTAAGCAATGCTTCTGCTTCTTTGACAGTGGTTTTGACCAAGTCATCTGTCCAGCTGTTTAGGGACTGCAACATGCCTGTTACATCTTCTGAGAATTCTTGGCACTCTGGCTGCTCAGCGTCAGGTAGATTAGAAATCGGGATGGTCTTTCCTTTCAAAGCTTCTTCGACAGACATTTTGTTAAACCTAAGGACGTAATCGCTTCGTTGATTTCGATTCATGTTGAACCATTCTTCCGTGGAAACTGCCAGGTGAGCGGCGAGCTCTGCGAGCTCGTACTCTTCACTCAGCCCACATATGGCTAACTGCAGTTCCTCTTGTTGGTGCCTGTCTACTTCCTCCCAGACATCTCTTGTGAACTGCAGCTTTGTAAGATCAACTTTGCTTTTGTCATTTTTGGCAATGGCTTCTTTCTGGCGCGTTAGTTTATTATTTATGCTTTCCGATTGGTTAGTGTAGCTCTTCAAAGGCTTACCGGACGCGTCAAGTGGCATACCCGCCTTCTCTCTGGCTGTCGCTATCATGCACTTGCGCATCATTTTCTTGTGAGCGATGATGTAGTTCCAGAATTCCGGCGCACTCCGTCCAGTGAGCTTCATTTCTTCTCTCTCCAGTAGTTCTTTCGCCTCCGACAAGCGGTTCTTCAAATCAGATTTATCCCTCGCATCCAGGATGCCATCAGAAACTTCACCTTTGCCAAAGATTACTTCGAGGAAAAACTTTTGGTCTTCCTTTTTCTGAATTCCGAGCTTGTGAAGCTTGTCACGGCAGTTCTGGTAGAAATGTCTGAAACATCTTAAACCAGTCGCTTGGCGCATAACCTCCCTCAAAGCGGAGTACAAAGCGTCTTCTCCATCCGTTATGTAGCCCTTCCCTTTGTCAGCGAGATTCGGTGTATTGGAAGCTACAGCATGGACTATCTTGCTGTAAACACCCTTCTGCTTGCTGTAGTGGATTGCTGTTGGTCCTAAAAAGACCGGGGCTGTGCCAGTCCGCTTGGATTTCAAGAAGAGGTGTTTGTAGGTAAACGGCGTCACTTCGAATTTACCAAAATTGAAGGTGGGGTCCACACTGAACGGATGACTTAGTACCTCTGAAGTACAGAACCTTGATAGATCCGCAGTCATATGTGGCTTGGAAAGTACCCAAAGATCCTCCGGAACGTCATGGTGCTCAAGTACGATTGGTTTTTCAAGCTGTTTCGCATATTGTAACAGCTCGTCTACTTGATCTACTTGTTTCATTTTGTTCTTAAGATCGTAAAGCTGTTTTCTTGACCTCGGTAACTCTCCAGGTTCGCGTGCACCCAAAACACCACCTGAGGCATCTGAAACATTCTTTAAAGCAACGGACGCCGAACATGAGGCAAGCTCTCTCTTAATCGCTTCCATAGTACTCTTCTGGGTTGGGTAGAAGGGTTTTTTCCCGCTCTTGCTGTTTCTATGGGAAGGCACGTCAAAATTAACCTCATCGCGATCTCTATCAGTTAATGAGTATTGAAGCAAACAGGTGGAATTAACAATCTTCTCGTCCCGGTCCAAAAGGTGAAATATCGAACGACAGAGACCTGCTTTGTTCTTTGTTGAATGAATATGTACGTGGAAATCGTTGTCACTACCTAATTCAACCTTCTTCTTCTCCAAGATCTCCACGTGATTATTTGCATCTATTTCCACTGTCCACGTAGCTACTCGTAAGTTGTTGTGATAAACACCGTTCATGTCGCTCTTGACATCTTGCCAACATCCCAGTTTACTTACGTCAACAAGAAACGACAGGTTCCTTCTCACTTGAAGTGGGGTCTTACTACATTAGTAGTATTTTGACTGCTTCCTTTATGGTATAGCGTTCCTTTTTACCAACTTCAAAAACAGGCAGATCTTTATCATCGCCGTATAACAGAGAGGGGGAGGTTGCAGGTACTGAGCTATTAGATACTTGTACAGGTCTGACCTCTGGTTCTGCAAAATATACGAATAACGGAATAATTACTTGCAGGAAATCTAATCTAACCACCTAACAAGAGATAACTCAAAAAAGTCCAAAAGCCAAGAGCCCTGTAATTCAAGAAATTAGACGAACCTGTTTTTTCAGCAGCTTGTGTAAGGACCGGTTCTCCTTGATTACAAATACCTTCTTCGTCACTATCAGAATCGGAGATTGTGTTTTTACCATTGCCCTGAGCAAAAAAATAAATAAAGGTTAAGTTTCAGGAAAAAAAAACTAGGAAAGTACCGTCTCAGAGAAATGCGCAGTAGCTCTCTCTGCGTCAATTACTTCCTGGCGACAGGCTTGTTTGGGTCTGGAGGAGCTCACAGCGGAACTACGGGCAAAGCGCCCTGTTGAAAATATTAAAAGTGACAGGCCAAACACGACTCCCGCCGGTTTACTCGCTCTCTGGAGTCGTTACTGCATTGATATTTATGCCATTGTGTTTGCTAGCTCCCTGGCATATTTCGTTAGATTTATCGGCTCTTGTTTGTTGAAAGATTCTTAATTGCCTTCAAAAGAATGTTGTAGTCTATAATGTTTATTAGATCAGTGGCTCTCTAACCGTCATCTTGTTTGAAGTGGCGGTTAGCTCGCAGGAAAACGTTTCGTTATACCACGGTTGCGAGGGTCTAAGATCCAAGTATTTTTATGGCTAATACAGTCTCTAAGTATTGAGACCGATGGTTTCTTTGAGTTGTTTTGTAGCTCCCCTTAGTTCGAGTGGTTGTGATTTGAGTTCTTGGGGCTAAACTTTACCTCCATTATGACAAAGTTGGCAGTTCCACATACTGCACAAGCACTAGAATACACCTAGCACTTAAACAATCTCACGCATAACATAGCACAAAGATGTCAACATACCTCACACATAGACAGACAGCTAACAGCGTCTGCTTCAGGACAGCTGATGTCATCTTTGCTCTTTTGCAATGAAGAGGAAGTTGGCTCTTTTTCCTCATCTAGGTCAATAATGACAGGACGCGTACTTAGGCATCGCCTGCCATTTGCAGCGGATTTGTTGACCGAACTGTCATCTGGCCCGTCCACGATAACGACTTCCGCGGGACACCGGCCATCGCTGACATTCGCATGTGCCTGCTCACTCTCACCTTCTCTGTGACGTCCACTACCAGCGACGGGTCCGTTCACACCAGGCTGTTCACTTTCTTCTCTTCTCGTTCGTTTGCTGCCAGCTGCTGGTGAATTCGCATTTGACTGCTCACTCGCACCTTCTCTGTGACGTCCGCTACCAGCGACGGGTCCGCTCGCACCAAGCTGTTCACGTTCTTCTCTTCTTGTTCGTTTGCTGCCAGCTGCTGATGAATTCGCATTTGACTGCTCACTCTCACCTTCTCTGTGACGTCCACTACCAGCGACGGGTCCGCTCACACCAGGCTGTTCACTTTCTTCTCTTCTCGTTCGTTTGCTGCCAGCTGCTAGTGAATTCGCATTTGACTGCTCACTCGTACCTTCTCCGTGACGTCCACTACCAGCGACGGGTCCGCTCGCACCAGGCTGTTCACTTTCACAACTATATGATAAATATTTTAAGGGGAAAGTTATATTGAGGCGAGATAATAATAATAATAATAATAATAATAATAATAATACTAATAACGATAATAATAATAATAATAATAATAATTATTATTATTATTATTATTATAATAAATGGCCCATGAATTTATAAACGCAATGTCTATTGCTATCTAATAGCGCTTAACGATAATTTTAAAAATCTCACCAGTAGAGATGTTGCAGTCCGCTCGCACCAGGCTGTTCACGTTCTTCTCTTCTCGTTCGTTTGCTGCCAGCTGCTGATGAATTCGCATTTGACTGCTCACTCGCACCTTCTCTGTGACGTCCACTACCAGCGACGGGTCCGCTCGCACCAGGCTGTTCACGTTCTTCTCTTCTCGTTCGTTTGCTGCCAGCTGCTGGTGAATTCGCATTTGACTGCTCACTCTCACCTTCTCTGTGACGTCCGCTACCAGCGACGGGTCCGCTCGCACCAAGCTGTTCACGTTCTTCTCTTCTCGTTCGTTTGCTGTCAGCTGCTGATGAATTCGCATGTGACTGCTCACTCTCACCTTCTCTGTGACGTCCACTACCAGCGACGGGTTCGCTCGCACCAGGCTGTTCACTTTCACAACTATATGATAAATATTTTAAGGGGAAAGTTATATTGAGGCGAGATAATAATAATAATAATAATAATAATAATAATTATTATTATTATTATTATTATTATTATTATTATAAATGGCCCATGAATTTATAAACGCAATGTCTATTGCTATCTAATAGCGCTTAACGATGATTTTAAAAATCTCACCAGTAGAGATGTTGCAGTCCGCTCGCACCAGGCTGTTCACTTTCTTCTCTTCTCGTTCGTTTGCTGCCAGCTGCTGGTGAATTCGCATTTGACTGCTCACTCGCACCTTCTCCGTGACCTCCACTACCAGCGACTGGTCCGCTCGCACTAGGCTGTTCACTTTCACAACTATATGATAAATATTGTAAGGGGAAAGTTATATTGAGGCGAGATAACAACAACAACAATAACAATAATAACAATAATAATAATTATTATTATTATTATAATTATAATAATAAATGGCCCATGAATTTATAAACGCAATGTCTACTGCTATCTAATAGCGCTTAACGATAATTTTAAAAATCTCACCAGTAGAGATGTTGCAGTCTAAATCTTGTAATGTTCGAACCACCCTTCCCGTTGTTTTAAAAAATAATAAATCATGCAAAATGCGTGGACCTCTTTGGGGGAGCATTGGAGTGGGAATATTTAATACTAATAAGCAAATGAAAAAATATAATAATTCAAAGCATTTAAACAAAAAGAAGGAGCTGCAGTTAACATTTACCTAGATTTACTTGTAACAACTGCGAGTGATTGGCATGCGTCTGGTTTTACGCCTTGGTGATGCAACCTGTTCCATAGCCAAATGCAGAGTGACAGCCAAACGTCCGAGGAGTTATTTTTTCCGGTCATCAGGAGGCCTTCACCTTTCCCAGGTGCCAACGTCACTGGATGGGTGTCGATCACGTAAGGCTTGCCATCACGGCACCCAACAGTTAATACCAAAGGGTCACATGTGAAGACGGCAAGGAAGTCATTACACCCAAGTTCGCAGAGCTTGGAGTACAGTTTTCGTCTGCCTTCATATGAAAACACTGTGTCAGCAAATGGTGACTCCTCAGAAAAATCGTACAGAGATGTCACTACCTTCTGTTCCCTCAGAATTCCGTACGCTTCCAGTGCGTCGTACATTCTGTGGAGGTCTCGATGCACATTTATTCTTTCCGGTAGGTGCCAAATACTGTCCTCAATAGCTTCGGCCAACTCAGCGAAAAATTCGATCCCTGTTACCACCTCACTTAGTATAACGTCTGCGATCTTCACAGAAAGAAAGGCACACGCGTTAGTTCCGTCGTTATTTAACGCACATTCCATCTGCTCAGCTGGTTTTTCATCGGTATTGCCCTCCAGTTGTACTGCAAGTCGGTGGTCGAACTGTTGCACTGCTGTTGCTTGACTTACTTTCAGGTGCACAACGTCCAGATCGTCTGATACCCTCTTGCTTTCCCTGCACAGGATCGTCGCTGCTTCTTCTAAGGATAGTCGACTGTGTCTGTCGAAGTTTGCACATCCTCTGTATATCTCCTCTAAACCTCTCCAGACGGTTGCGCGTTCAACAGCATACTTGTCGTCATACAGGGGGAGTTTCATTTGGCGCAAAAGGGAAGAGATAAAAATCTTTAATTGGTCTTGCGAAATGTTTCCCGCCGATCTGATCTCTAAACGGTAGGGGTACTTGACGCTTGGATTAATGAGCGAAAAACATATCATGCCCAGGGCCCAAATATCTGCTAGCATGAAATCACCGATCGATGCGTCAGATAAGACCATCTCCTTCACGAAAAGTTCTGGTGCCTCGTATACAACTGTTCCTCGATCAATGTTGCTTGTTCGTGAGGCAACAAAAGACTGCGTTTGCACCAGCAGGGAACGGCTTTCCCCAAAGTCGGTCAGCTTGCAGGCAACAGGTCTGGATTCAAACTGTCGCGAAATTTCATTGTCGTCTGACAATGTGCAATAGTGCTGATTGCTTGTCAGAATATTTGCAGGTTTCAAATCCCTATGGGCTACTCCTTTCGAGTGAAGGTAAGCTAGCCCATCGATAACCTCCTTTGCTGCATGATTAAGTAGCTCACACAATCCTTCACAGTTAAACTCGTCGATTTGCAGCAGAAAATCTGCGAGGGAATGTGCACGCAAATCATCGTGACCAAAGAGCTTGAAATCGAAGTAGATGTATGATGTATTCGAGCATCATAGCAAGCGGCTGGAAGGAAACCCCTTTCAATTGCACAATGTTTGGGTGTTGCAAATCGTTGAGGAGTCTAACTTCTTTATAGAATAGCTTCTTTTCTTCCTGATCGAGCACTTGCAGCATTTTCTTGACGACAACGGTGTGACACTTCGTATCTCCTGAAGCTCTGTATTCTGCCGTGTAAACATCTCCAAAGGAACCTTGTCCTAGTCTCTGTTTTAACGGCAATTCACTACATTTGAAGCTCGGAATGTCTTCGCCAATTTCGCTTGCAGGTGGCCCTTTTCGTAATAGCTGAGGAAGCTTAAACTTTCGAAAAACCGACATAGCTGAACATTTTACCCCTCAATCTAAACATGTGTCTTAAGTTTCGCGCCAAAATGTTTACTTCTGCCTCACGTGCGAGGGCCGACCTTTGACCTCAATGGCTGAAAGCCAGCTATTGTTCGGTCACACCCCCAAGAACAAAGTCGAAGATCATGTTCTTTTATTGTACACTTCCGTCACGCAACAAAGAGAATACGCGCCCGAATTCAGCTTGCAAAAGCCAATCGAGGCCCTAAACTATTCCTACCGCTCTTTCGACGGGGAAATTTGTTGCGAACTAGCACTCATCGCACATGATTGCGTAGAAAAACAAAGCCAAGAGCCGAGAGGAGTGATGACCAAAGAAAGACCAAGAAAACACCACGCGCGAAGTGTCTCACATATCATGACAGCTATAAATGACAGTTACTGGCGCTCATTGTACGTCTACAATAGTTATTTCAATGGTTTTTCTGATTTTAATATATCTTAGTTTTCGTAACACCCACGACAAACTAGGGGATTTATAATTTTTTATTTCAGCCATAATTCGCTCGCTAGCAAAGGCTGTCATTGTTTACAGTATTTTTGACACGTTAGTGGTTTTTAGTAGGTCTGTGTTTTCGAAGTCTGCGTTTTCGAGGTCTGTGTTTTCGAGGTCTGTGTTTTCGAGGTCTGGGTTTTCGAGGTCTGTGTTTTCGAGGTCTGGGTTTTCGAGGTCTGTGTTTTCGAGGTCTGGGTTTTCGAGGTCTGTGTTTTCGAGGTCTGGGTTTTCGAGGTCTGTGTTTTCGAGGTCTGGGGTCTGGGGTCTGGGTTTTAGAGGTCTGTGTTTTCGAGAGACCCGATAGCCTCCATCTTGTTCGTGCACTCATTAAAGCTGGTCATGCATCCTTACAAATCGATGGAAAAGCTTGCAGACCAAACCTTTCCTCAGTGTTCGAAACCCTTTTCCAAGAGAAATTTGACGCACATGACGCACTAGAAGATGTCAGAGCTCTTCATCGGATTCTCTTCGATTCATCACTGAAGCTAGCGATCGCAGAAATCATAAACAACAGCAACCTCAAGTCCTGTTCCCATGCTTTCAACGACATGAAATTCTTGGACGAACGATTTGAACGCATGCAGACATTCAAGTGTAAACTTTACCATCCACAAGCCGACGATGGACCAGTCAAACAAAGAATCGTGCAGAAAATTGCTGAAAGCGGACTAACTTACCGCGATCTTGAAAATCTGTTCGCTAAAGCTGGCAAAGAGGGGCTTGTTGCGGTTCTGAGCAAGGCGCCAACAACATCTAAATCGACCAGATCACCACGAGGAACAAATAAACCCGCAATTTTGGCAAACATCGTGCTCCACTTTGAGAAGAAGTAAAACTAATTCTGTTGAAAATTCAAAATAAAGGTAATGAAGTGAATCTTTGAGCGTTGCATGCACAGAGATGTCTCCACGAAGGGAAATAAACATTGTGTTTATCGGACGCCATTTTCACGCGCGCGACACACGTCGCGCATGCGCAAATGCTAATCTTGTCGTGTCCGAATATTTCAACTTTTGCAACTTCTCTCTTTTAGATTTCCGCTTCCGGTCGGTACATTTTTTTCATTTTTGGCATGATGACTGTAATCAATGTAGCGCGTACATATTTAAATTAAAAAAAAAACTGTAGGTGAAAAAAGTTTTTAGAGAGATAATGTAGTAATGGACATAATGGAGTAATGGACATAACAGTTCGCTTTTACAACTCTGTTATCAGTTTGCGCGACGCTTATCGAACGAGTAATAGACATGTTATTGTCTGCCTTTCCCTGAACAGTTTCACAGGGCTTCAGTAGAATAATCGACATAAAAGCTTGCTTTTAGAACTCTGTTATTAGTTTGCGCAACGCTTATAGAACGAGTAATAGACATATTACCGTCTTCTCTTTCGACCTCTTTGGTGTATCTCGCTCGCTTCGTACGTACGCTTAAATAACGAGGCTCAATCATACTTGTATAGACTATTTATACCTCTACATACGGATCGTGAATCGTAAATGACGGTCTGTAAGCAAGGATGACGGTCTGTGCGAAACGTACGAACCGTCAACCGCAAATGACGGTCCGTAAGCAATGATGACGGTCCGTGCGAAATGTACGGACCGTCAACAGTTGGCCCTGGCGCGATAATGAGATGCACGCTCTGTATTCGGACTGTAAGCAAGAATGACGGTCTGTGCCAAGCGTACGGACCGTCAACCGCAAATAACGGTCCGTAAGCAAGAATGACGGTCCGTGCGAAATGTACGGACCGTCAACAGCTGGCCCTGGCGTGATAATGAGATGCACGCTCTGTATTCGGACTGTAAGTAAGAATGACGGTCTGTGCGAAACGTACGGACCGTCAACTGCAAATAACGGTCCTTAAGCAAGAATGACGGTCCGTGCGAAGCATACGGAATGTCAACCGCAAAACACGGTCCGTAAGCAAGAGTGACGGTCCGTGCGAAACGTACGGACCATCAACTGCAAATAACAGGTCCGTATCAGTGCGGCAGTATTGGACATGACTGGATGATCTGTCCGATATGGAACTTCTTCAAAAGCCAACTTACTTCGAAAGCGAAGAAAAAAAGTCAAAACTCCTCACAGATGTAGAAGTTCACAATTTTATTAGAAGCCAACAACAAGCAAACCCGGGTAAAAAAAACAATGTATGACATGAACGTATTTCAGAGATTTCTTAATGCCGGAATGTTGCGAGAAACGAAAGATAACGGAAATTCCTCCGGCTGAGCTCGACAGTCTGTTATGCAATTTCTACACTACAGCGAAGAAGAAGGACAACACAGAATACGAACCTAATACAATGTCCGCTTTCTCGCGCAATATCCAGCGCTACTTGGATGATAACAGTGCAGAGATAAACATCCTCAAAGACGAAGAATTCAAAGTCTCAAGAGAAGTCCTTAAATCCAAGCGTCGAGAACTCAGGAAGCAGGGCAAAGGGAACAAACCAAATGCCACAGTAGCCCTGGCAAACGAAGATATTGAGCGCATCTTTGATGAGAATCAGTTCGGCATCCATGATCCTGATGTCCTTTCACGTACGATGTTGTTCTTGCTCACTCTCCATTTCGGCCACCGAGCCAGACACGAAGCAAGGCAGATGAAAGTTGGCGATATCGTTTTCAGAAATGATGAAGCGAGTGGCGAAGAGTGCTTGGAATGGTGAACCGAAAGGGAGAGTAAGACCCACCAGGGAGATGAAAATGAGCATCGACGATCTTTCCGTCCTAAAGCGTACGAAACGGGCGACCGAAAATGTCCAGTAGCTTGCTATAAAGAGTTTGTTTACGGGAGACCAGAAGAGGCCAAATCACCAGAAAGTCCTTTTTTCCTGACTGTTCATCACCAACGAAAACCAGAAGATAGGATTTGGTTTTCAAAAAGACCGATGGGAAAAAACAAAATCGGCCAATTCCTTTCAAGCGCCACGAAAAACCTGCCATTGTCTACGAGCGGGAAATTCACCAACCACTCGGTGAGAAAAACTTGCATCAAAACGCTTCTTGATTCCGGTGTTTCGCACAACAATGTGGCGCAACTGAGTGGCCACAAGAGCCTTAAAAGTCTCGGTAGTTATGCCGTAGCATCCCATCAACAGCAGCGCCAGATATCTAAAATACTCAGTGGGAAAGAAAACTCCAGGCCCAAACCAAAGGCAGAAGCAGCGGAGGAAAAACCGGAAAATCAGACAAGTGGTACCGTTCAAGAGTCCATCCAAACAAATGGCATATTTTCAGGAGCAAGCATCGGTGTGATTAACATCCAGAATCTTGTCCTTCCTGAAGCCTCTGGCTCGAAACACGCTGCACAAATTTCAGCTCCGAAGAAGCGTCGCCGTCATGTTATCGAATCTTCAGACGAAGAGAACTGCTGAGTTTCTTTGTAATCGACGTTCTCGGTACATTATTACATTGTTGTAAGATTTCCTTTCATAGCGGAGCCTGCGGGCAAAGCCCGCCAGCGGAGCTCCATTGCTAAGGAAATTTGGTAACCTATCAATCCGAGAAATTTTGGTTGTGACGTAATAGTCACGTGACCGTCCGTCCGTACGTCCGTCCGTCCGCACAGACTCTGTGGGAAGGGGAGGGGAGTCCCAGGACAACCCAGCTGGGGTAGAGAATGCCATCTTTTCTTGGCGCGAAATCGCGCGGTGTTTTTGGGCAACCGGCGTTTTTCTTGGCGGGAAATCGCATGACCATCGTCGCTTTTGAACTGAAGAGGTTTCAAAAAGCTTAAAGTGCCCATGTCACAAAATTTTTTAAGTTTTCAAGTGAAAGTCCACATTGAAAAAGGAACTTCTGCGAAAAAATTTTTTGATTTGAACAAAACGCGATTTTTTTTATGAATTTTTTTAAACGCGAAAAATTGCCGCCAATTTGGCACACCACTCGTATTAGTCTTCTCTCGGTCACAAAGAAGTTGTGACGTAGGTTAAGGAACACGTGACCACAGATCCAAATAAACTTCAGAGAGATCTTACCTGGATTCCATCGAGTGTTTTGCTATAAACTCGGAAAATGTCCGAAAGATGCGTTGCTGCACGATGCGACAACGTAGCAGATCCCGTAAAAGGAATCAGCATGCACAGAATTCCTTTTCTGAACTCTGATAACGCCATAGCTACAAGGAGAAGGAAAAGATGGATCGACTTCGTCCTGGCGCGAAGGAAGAACTGGGAGCCCGGGAAAACGTCCTCACTGTGCTCCGTACACTTTAAAGAGGGCTTCTCGTCAGGTTCGAAGACGCAATCGGCCTCAACTTCTATTTGATACTCTTCGTTTTCACTGCTATATCGGTCGCTTTCCGTTTCAGAAGCACTTTCTTCTAATGAACACATTTCTCTAAGCTGTTCCGGCTGGCAGTTCAATGAATATTCCGGCAAGATCTAGCCAACAACCCGTCATTTGCTGATAGTAAACTGTAGTAAACACAAGAGAACGCAAGAGCCATGGCAACAAGCGTTCCTGAAACTACGTCACATGGTGAGCCCGCGCTTTACGATCAGCGGAAGGGGTGAACTAAACAAAAGTAGGCTTTAAAAATTCATAAAACATTCGCGTTTTGTTCAAATCAAAAAATTTTTTCGCAGAAGTTCCTTTTTCAATGTGGACTTTCACTTGAAAACTTAAAAAAATTGGTGACATGGGCACTTTAAGCTTCTTTAGCATTTAACGATATCTCGAGAGTACTGAAGCTTTATACTTGACAAAAAAAAACATCTAATATCTCTAAATGGAAAGAAAAAGTTCAAAAGAGTACTGGTAGAAGGCGAAAAGTTCAAGTTACGAAAGCTACATTCAAAGGACTTCATCGCTTTGTTTTCTTCACGGCGGAGAGTTTGCCCTGTTCTGAAACACAACCGAGTAAGTGAAGTTTATAAAGGGTCTAAGGTACATGATTTCGAGTATTATGATGAAAGAAATTACGTTTTGAAATGGAAATTTGATTTATGCCATTAGAAATGTGTCATTTACTTTTGACTTTAAAAAATTATTAGAAAACGCGCTCAGATTTCTGACAGGTTCTTGAATATTTTGCCATGCTCAGCCGATTTCACTCGCGTGGACCGACCTACGATTTTGGAAGTGTAACGCGGATTGCATTTAAGTATAAACTTACGGGTTCTCCAATAAACTTTTTTCAAAAATGATTTCTCTGTCCACTGTTTTTGTTTATTCATAACAGTAGGTCTAAGCACAGCCGCAAGACAACTGCACAAGCTTTGCTTTCAATTTTGACTGTCCGGTCCATCTCTTTGTGCAACTGTCGATTTTCTTGTCCTAGACGTTTTCAATAGTAATAATCTTTAAGCGAAGCAGTTGTCGGTTTAAAGCTATTTTATCCCAAAAGCTTCCGAAAACAGTTTTGTGCGTTCCTCAGAGCGCCTAACTTTATATAGGCTTACTTCGCATCCGCAAAACTTATGCCGGCATAATTTAATTAAGGCGTTTTTGGCGTTTCTTTGTTTTGAATCTTGATGGTCTCTAGTTAGAGAACGAAATATAACAGTTATTTGAAAAACTATAAGTGAAGCAGTTGTCAGTTTAAACCTATTATATCCGAAAAGCCTCCAAAAACAGTTCTGTGCATTTTTAAAAGCGCTCGAATTTCAGACAATTTGCAGCCGCAAAACTTATGTCACAGAGTGAAAAATGTTTGGACGGTGTTTGTTTGTTTGTTTTCAATCTCGATGGTCTCAAGTTAGAGAACGAAATATAAGGGTTACTTAAGTAACTATAAGCGAAGCAGTTTTGAGTTTAAAGCTATTTTATCCGGTAAGTAATGTGTGTTCCTCAAAGTGCTTGAATTTTTTCGCGGCTGCTAAAACCTACGCGACATTTCTTCGATAAGTTTATTACAAGTGCTTCGAAGCTCCCCAGATCCTTTCTTTCGGGTAATCCCAGTAAAATGCCGGTGAAATGTCAGTATAAATTTTCGACCAGACTAATATTTTTATTTAGTGGCAGTTCATGTTATTTGTTAACATCCGAACGCGATGAAGATAACCCAATGAGCGCCGTTTCAAGTTCATTCAAGCGAACAGCCAATAATCCAAGGAGATTTGACAAGCCTTGACAGTTAATGACAGGATATGGAAACATTGCAAACACCAAGCTAGACGGCTCGTGGAGTCGTCTTGCTTGGTTTTTGAAATGTTTCCATATCCTGTCATTAACCGTCAAGGCTTGTCAAATCTCCTTGGATTATTGGCTGTTGGCTTGAATGAACTTGAAACGGCGCTCATGTACAACAACAAAATAAAACTTATTCTGAAGTAAATGGGTTATCTTCATCGCGTTCGGATGTTCAGTTAACAAATAACATAAACTGTCCCTATTAGTCTGGTCAAAAATTTATACCATCAAGATTGAAAACAAGCAAACACCAAACATGCTTTAAATTATGGCATAAGTTTTGCGGATGCGAAGTAAGCCTATTTAAGCTTAAAGTTAGGCGCTTTGAGGAACGCAAACAACTTGTTTTTCGGAAGCTTTTCGGATAAAATAGTCTTAAACCGACAACTGCTTCGCTTAAAAGATTATTACTATTGAAAAGTTCTAAGACAAGAAAATCGACAATTGCACAAACTGACCCGACAGTTAAAATTGAAAGCAATTATTATTGGCCGTAAGTGATGCTTGTGCAGTTGCCTTGCTACTGTGCTTTGACCTGCTGTTATGAATAAACAAACACAAAATAATAAACATTTTTGAAAAAGTCTATTCGAAAACTCGTAAGTTTATACTTAAATGCAATTCGCGTTACACTTCCAGCATGGCAAAATATTCTAAGACTACATCTGTCAGAAATCTGAGCTCGTTTTGTAATAATTTTTTCAAGTCAAAAGTAAATGACACATTTCTAATGACATAAATTAAATTTCATTTCAAAATGTAATTTCTTTGACCGTAATAAATACTCAAAATCATGCACCTTAAACACTTTAAAAACTTCACTTACTCGGTTGTGTTTCACAACAAGGCAAGCTCTCCGCCGTGAAGAAAACAAAGCGATGAGGTCCTTTGAAGGCAGCTTTCGTAACTTGAAGTTTTCGCCTTCTACCAGTATTCTTTTGAACTTTTTCTTTCCATTTATAGATATTAAATGTTTTTTCTCAAGTTTAAAACTACAGTAAAGTCGAACAATCGTTTTGCTAAATAAACTTAAGCTTTTAAAGAAACCTCTTTTTCAAAAGCGACGATGATCATGCGATTTCCCGCCAAGAAAAACGCGGTTGCCCAAAAGCACCGCGCGATTTCCCGCCAAGAAAAGATGGCATTTTCCACTCCCGGTCGGGTTGCCTTGGGACTTCCCTCCCCCTCCCCCAGAGTCTGTACGGGCGTACGCTGACGTCACCACCAAAACTTTTCGGATCGATAGATTACCAAATTTCCTTAGCAATGGAGCTCCGCTGGCGGGCTTTGCCCGCAGGCTCCGCTATAAAGATTTGAATGACGTTATGACATTTAGCAAAAATTATAGCAGACAATTAACGCGTTCCAAACTAAAATGCGTTTTTCCAAACTTACGATTTTCTCACTATTTTCCGTTGAGAATTGGGATATTCCTCGACGCCTCTACCGTATTCATTGTAAATCGTATATTCTCAACAACAACCAAACTGGTTCAGTAAAGAATGCTTATAATTGAACAACACAATTTTCCATTCAGTATAAAGTGTGCCTTACAGTTCTGCTCTTACCAATAGGATGCAGAAATTCTGCATTTTGTTCAGTGGCTAAATAATACACTGCACTGAGTTGAGATGCAGAAATTCTGCCTTTGATAAAATGAATAAAAATAAGCAAAAACTCCACTTAATAAGCAGTGAATACCAATAGGATGCAGAATTTCTGCATCTTGCTCAGTGGCTAAACAAAATACTCAAATCCACTGCACTGAGCTGAGATGCAGAAATTCTGCATTTGGTAAAATGAATCAAAATCAGAAACTATTGTTATTAAGCACTGAATACCAGTGGGATGCAGAAATTCTGCAAACTATATAAATTCACTGCACTGAGCTAAGACGCAGAAATTCTGCACCTGCTAAAATGAAAAAAAAATCAGCAAAAAACTATACAAATTCACTGCACTGAACTAAGATGCAGAAATACTGCGCTTGATAAAATGAATACAACTCAGCAAAAACTATACTTATTAAGCGGTGAATACCAATACGATGCAGAAATTCTGCACCTTGTTCGATGGCTTAATACACTCAAATTCACTGCACTGAGCTAAGATGCAGAAATTCTGCACCTGCTAAAATGAAAAAAAAAAATCAGCAAAAAACTATACAAATTCACTGCACTGAACTAAGATGCAGAAATACTGCACTTGATAAAATGAATACAACTGAGCAATAACTATACTTATTAAGCAGTGAATACCAAAGGATGCAGAAATTCTGCATCTTGTTCAGTGGCTTAATACACTCAAATTCACTGCACTGAGCTAAGATGCAGAAATTCTGCAGTTGGTTATACAAAGAAAATTCAGCAAAAAGTTATTAAGCAGTGAATACAGGATGCAAAATTCTGCATTTTGTGCAATGGCTTACACTCAAACGAAGAAAACCGTGAACACTGAAAATATTTCTGGAATGTTCATTGTGTTTTGACCAATCCCGTGCGATACCTTGTAACCGCAGAAAACGAATGGGTTGCTCATTCACGGAAAGGATTTGGTTCTCAATTTGTTTCGAAAGACCTCAAGATTTAACGATTTCGGCCTAAATAAATCGAGTCAGCTGTGCTATCAGAAATAATAGCAGCTTTGGGCGAATTTTAAGGGAGGACATTGCAATTTTTACATCAAGGTGAAATAACTGCCGCTTGACTGTTTTTATTTGGAACCGCTAATCGTTGGGCCGCCATGTCGAAAAATTTTATTCTCCAAAAGCGCTCAAACATATTTTCGCTTGCATAGTGCATGTGGCTCTCAGATAGAAAGGAATAGTAATTTCAATTCCTGTAAGATAAAGATGAAGATTAAAACTTGAGGCCTTTCAAAACAATTCGAGAATGAACTCGATTCCGTGACTGAGAAACCCACTCGCTTTCTGCGGTTACAAGGTCTCTTGCGCGATTGGTCAAAACACACATTCCAGGAATATTTTCAGCGTTCACGGTTTTCTTCGTTTGAGTGTAAAATGCTTAAATTCACTGAACTCAGATACATGTAAGTTGCAAAAAACTGTGCCCCTGGCCCAACCTCATTCCCAGGGTGGAGAAGAGAGACCTTGGGAATGAGGTTGATCTGTGCCCATGAATAAAATGAATAAAAGGGATAGTGCTCAAAATGTCACCTACAGTATAATTTGTATTATTTTAATTATCAAATGACATGCAGTTGATAAAACCAATTTTTTGTCTTTGATTGAAACTATTCTACATAACATGTAAAAAAGGGGCAAAATCCATGGAGTTTGGAAACAACAGAACGTGCAAACAAGATTGTACCTGCTTACATGGATATAAAACAGTCTAACTTAGCAACAACAATATGCAGGTTGAAAAGAAATGCGAAAAAATTATGCACCCTGCCTTTTGCAATAATAACAACGATAAAAAAATTAATGTAAACTGTTCTAAGGAAAATATCAAACTGTGGTTATAACAATATTTTTGATGGTAGCCCAAACCACAAGAGAAGTACAAATGTGGCCAAAATCTGTGCAACTAGCCCCATGAAACAAGGTGAAACTGGAATAGCATTAATCTTACTGACAAGACTTACATGTATGAAACATGTCCTACTCTCTGAATCTCCATTTAAGTTCAAAGTCCAAGATACATGTACAGTGTAACATACAGGGGCCAGTTGCATAAGACTTAAGGTTGGCACACACGAGGGGACTACTCGCAGGGACTTGTTGCAGCGACTAGTCTCCTGTAATGTTTACACGATGGGACTAGTTGCGGGGACAAGTCCCTTGAAGGGTTTACACGTGGGGACCTGTTAACAGCAAAATAGTAAAATTCAGGGTGCTCTTACTGAAATTCACCAAAATGTGAAGACGAAAAATGGAGCGGTCCTCAACAGTAAACCCAAATTTAGTAAATTAACCGCAAAGCATTAAAGTAATTCGGCTCAATAAAAGTGCACACTGTTCATCCATAAGTCTATGTGTGTTTGTCATTTGTAATTTCAATAAAGTTTTTTCTCTAGTATCCTATATTGCTGATACAGAAGTAAAAAGGCGACTGTTTGATCAAGACTCCAAATACAGACAAAAAAAATTATTCTCCAGGCCAACTGGAAAAAAAATTAAAAGATCCAATGAAATATTTTCATCCAGTCGCAGGGACTTGTCCCATGAAGAGTTCACACAAACAGACCAAGCGTAGTTTGTGGGACTACTCCCACAAATTCAAACCAGTTTGAATTCGTGGGACTAGTCGCAGGGACCAAATTTTGGTCCCCCGGACTAGTCGCAGGGACTAGTCCCCTCGTGTGTGCTGACTTTTAACATCACATGAAACAGCTAATGTCTGACGTAAGGCCCAGTCAAACTCCTATATTTTAATGCTAGACATTAGGTTTTATGCAACTGGCCCCCGATCAGTATAGTACACTATGAGTTTTGTACATGTAACTAAATAAAAGTTCTGAGGGTTTTTAAATATATTATATATACTTATACTATGTACTGGTGTATGTTGCCCTTGTAAAATCTGTTGTCACATCAGAGGTGCAGAGAGACTGGTATACACTGTAATCTTGCATGCTTCTCTAGCCTGTTTTAGGTTAACAATATCAGAGAGACATTAATTCATTTTCTTATATTCAGTACTTGAAATTTAAATATCTCAATAATCTATTGTATCTTGATCTGAAGTTAAAACAGAAAAACATAATTATAGATTGTTTCATTTCATCCACGATAAAATAAAGAAACAAAAATCTTACATGCACACCACACCTCCAAGGCAATTTGATAGCCAGTGCATCTTTACCATTATTAGGGAGTTTACACAACCACTACAACAGCAGCACTGGAGATGTTACCAGTTATAAAGAGTTTATGTGATCTTTTAAACATTATTGCAGTGATTCCAACTTGCTACACTTGTCAAATGTAGGTGTATTTTCCTGGAGTGGAATTGTAGGGGTGGCATTTAAATTGCTTGTGAATTCAAGTCCTCCATAAAATGTCACATTAGGTAACTTCGTGTTTTTTGTACATGTAGTTATGCAGAGGATAGCAAGGAAATGTACCTAAAAGTGTGATGCACATGCAGAGTTGTTTTTTTGCTCATTAAAGCTAGTGTTTTTTGATGCTGTCATCGTGCAAGCTCCCTATTTTCACTGCTATGCCCAATACAAAATTCACTTGGAATAGAATTCTGTCAAACAAACCATTCAAACAGCACTGGCTGTATGTGTCAGCCCAGTCAAACTGTTATAGAGTTGTAGGCAGGCTGTGACTGGAGTAGCAGGCAACTCAGGGTTGCTTTTCTGTGATTTTAATAAATATTGGTAAGTTTTGAGTAGGCAGTAAATATTCCAAGTGAATCAAATATTTTAAAAAAAGTTTATTTTCTCTCTTCCCTTCAGTGTTTTGTGTCTCCTCGTGGGCGGCGATTTTCAGGGACTACTTGTAGTGTAGGCTAATCAATCAACCCAGCTATTCCCATTACACTGAGAAACATGTACTTTCAAAAGTTCAGTGAGCTTAAGCTTATGTTCATAAACGCTGGGATCTTCGTGAACATTCCATTTAACCGATTCAAATAGAGAAGACGCAAACACCGCCGCTGAACTGTTTGTAATATGTCGCTGTTGTATAAATACTGCAGTTAGAATCAAACACCTAAACACCTACCATTTAGAACACTCCATTAGGCCAGTTAGAGCTGCTGTCACGAGTTCTGCCGCTTTGAAGAATTCAAATCATGGCGTCCATGAAGAAGTGTCCCTCAGATTAACGCAGTGACCTTTATGGTAAGTCTAATCGCGCTCGTGTACGTCGAGAGAAAAGAAAAACGATGTAAAACACAATGTTCTTGAAAAATTAAACGAGAGGACAAAACGTGAGCGAATCGACGAACCAACATTGAACCAGGCACAGAAAATCGAATGGCGCGTTTTCTCAAACGGAAATTAATGTGTCATCCATAAAATACTTGAGCCAATCAAATCATCTTCTGATATTCAAAACGTCCAATCACCTTTCCTGTAAACCTGAGAGCAACCTGGGAACGAGGCTGACCCTTGATGTTGGGAGGAAATTCGTTAGGAATCTTTCCATTTCGGCGGCCGGAGTGGAAATTGCGAACGGAAATTCTTCCCAATTCGTATTTTCAACGGTAGCGATCCTGAGGAGGAGGATTTCGACAAAGACACTGCTTGCATCAATTTGATATGAAGCGAATATTCAACTTTGGCTTGTCTTATTCAAGGACAAACTTATGATGAGTTCGTTCCACAAACGTTGTCTACATGAATTGCAGACATCGACTTCGTTGTCAGTTCAGTTGAGTTTTTATAGCTCAGGCACAGGAGTGTGACCTGTTCAAATGCTAGTATGGTAAATGAAAGGTAAGAGTCTGCTTTCAATCTTAAATGATTTAATTTACTCTGTTCAATATTAATAATAATTATGCGCCGATCAATGGACGTCCTGTATTTTATAGCTGGAATGTTTGTGTTTGTTGTTTTTTTCAATGAACATGTGGGTCATGTGATATTACTCAAGAACTGTTTCTTTCTAATTTCGTCTTCTTCACAGGTATATGTATACATGGTTTATGAAAAGACAAAGAGCAATTGCCCTAGTCTGCAGTTTGCTAGATTGAGAAAGTTAATATCAAATGACCTTCAGTGTACAGAAGTCTCTTGGAATACCCCTCCCCCCCCTCCCTCCCTTTCCCTGTGCCCATATCAAGTACATGGGTGGTGAATGCCAAATTTACACCCAGCAAAAAAAAACAAAAAAAACAGCGTACATGTATATTAAAACATTGAAGAGGTGCATGGAATAAGGCCCTAAGTGACTCCTAATCTAATGTCAAATTCTCCCTTTGATTATTTTTACAAACAGACACAAGGAAAGGGTTGAAAGGGGAATTCACCAGTTAATCAGAAGTCACTTGGGACTTTATTCCAGGCACCCCTTCAGTTATTAGATTTAGTTATTGTGATATCCGGTTTTGGCCTTGGCTGATAACACTTACAGAGACCTTGATTATTCCACTGTATGATCACAAAAACCTCATTCAATAATTTTTTTATTCATGGATTTTATATATTTATTTACTGATTAGCATGCTACAGTTTATAGTGGTGGTCAGGTTTGAAAGGCCTTGTCACATTAAGAGTGAAGAAACACGCCACCAAACCATGCCTTACTCCCTTTGTTTTGGGAGATACAATTCTGATTCACTCTCAGATGTCTAGAACATCAGAACAGGCGAGCAACATTTTTACTCACAGTCCCTGAGAATAATATGAATAATTCCCACTAAAAAAAATTAATAGTTCATTGGAAGGGGCATTTGAACACTTTTTTGGCAAAGGGGGAGGAGGGGGCAGGGATTTTATGCAAGCCCCGAGCATCAAAAGTTCAAATAAATGCTTAAGAGTCAGGAGGAATGGATGTTAAAGTTCTGAATTGTTCCACACATTACACTTGCCCTTTTCCCCTCTGGCATCCTTGAGGAAATGCTTTGGGCTGGGTTTACTTTGGGTTTTGATTCACTTCCCGGTTGCAGTTACTCACTGATACATTGTAAAATTATTACCCAAGGGTAAAATTCCTAGTGAACAGTGCAACTGCATCACATATAGTTGCCATACAAGGGTACCATGTTACAAAATGGGATATGCTCATTGTTTATGATAATTTTATCTATATTGACAATATTAAAAAATAAAAGCAGCTTGAACATCAGTTTCAAAGCAGGCAAAAAATAATAAATAACAAAAAACAAACAGACAAAAACAAAACAAAAATACACTGGCAAACAATCCCCTACATAGGGCTGTAATGTTTCAACTCAGGATAAAGTTAACAGTGAGGAAAATTTCGGCACAGTGGTGGATGTATTAGGCACAATTCATGCCCTGGTTATCTTGTGCTTTGATGACAAGTTAAATGGCTTTAAGGGGTTACCGATTCACAACACATGAAATAGCTGACTACTGTAAGTAAAAATGGCTTACAGCCTGTAAGTATCATAATGGCCAAGGTTGGCTCTCTCCTCGTCCTCCTCATTATAACACATTAATTGTCTGTCTTTTTTCTTTCTTCTGCCACAGCATACACTATTGGGCTCCTGAAACTGTACATTTTGGGCCGAAAATGTTACAGAGGCTTAACACAGTGCTTCCTGGTGTGTGGGCACAGTCTCGTTTGGTTTGATCAGTGGCGAGGTATACATGAACTACGTCAGTGTTTTCTAAGAATACAAATAAATCAGCGAAAGGATTTTGCTTTTACTTCATGATTTGTGCTAGACCATGGTGAAACAGTTAGATCTGATAAGCGAATTTGTCTGACACAGACATGAAATGTATGCAGTAAGGCCTACTTCTGCACAGGGTGTACACCTGTAAGTCACCTATTTGCTGAACTTAGCAGATTTCTTCCATTTTATTTAAAAAATCATTACTGCTTCATGAATATACACCTAGCTGATCAGGGCTCAAATAGATACATACACCCTGTATCAGCAATAATTAAGCAGCAAATAATATTTTTTTCCTTATAATTATTGCATTTTACGAAGGAAAGGGTGTAAAATTTTTCCAGAAATTACTTCAAAATTAATAATCTATACATGTAAATTTTCATTGTTTTGACTTCTTCCTCTAGCTTGAATCATGTTTCTACCTGTACCAAAGGCAGCATTTTTGCATTTTTCTGACCAAGTGAGGGACCATTCACTTTTTATGGGGTAGGGGGGGGGGGGCTGGTGGGATTTGATGGGTAGTACCTGTAAAATATAATGACCCCCCTCTACATTAGAAATTTTTCACCTGGCCCCCCATTATAGTCCTAAATATTTGAGATGACCCCTCCCCCCCCCCGCAAAAAAAAAAGAAGGAAAAAAAGGGAAAAGTGATAAAGTAAATCTAAAACTTATCAAGCTTAAATGAAACAGTCAATTTTAACACTCAAGTCCTGCAGGAGTAAATGCCTTTATTGACATGCACCAAAGGTAATTTTCTGGTAGGGGTTCCAGGGGTATCTTCCCCGGGAAAATTTGAAAATCTAGAGATGCTCTAATGCAATTTGGTGCGTTCTGAAGTAAATAAACAGACAATTAAGGCCGGTGTAAAGCACTATTTTGGACACTGTTATCAGTTGTTTTAGAATCAGACCAGCAGAGGCCAAAAAAGAGTTGACATTCCCCTGGCTGTATTTTGTAATGAAACAGTTGGTGGGGTAGAGTTGCCGTTGGGTGTATAATAAAGTAGTGGGCTCTGGGGCATTCTCCCCCAGGAAAATTTGAATTTTCAGAACCTTAGAATCGCTATTGTTGGCCTTCTGGCACTGATGTTTGCATTATTACAGATGCTGTCACTACTAAACTTAAAGGAAATTTTTTTGGTGACCCCCCCCCCTTCACACACCATATTTTTCCGGCTGGCCCCCCCTTTGAAGCCATATTTTTTTGCATGGCCCCCCTCAAATCCCACCAACCCCCCTACCTCATAAAAAATGAATGGTCCCTAACCTGTCTACCTTACAGTGTAGGTGCCGAAATATTTTGCATCCATTTTTTCAAGCCACTAGGTTAAGTTGCAGAATTTCTGTTTCATTGATTTGTTGTGGATACCTGTACAATAGCGAATTAAGCGGAAGATAAGATTGTAGAATTTTTTGGATCAAAATTTTTCAAGCCACTTACAGTTATGCGTATATTAGTTGAGATGCAGAATTTCTGCATCATTCATTTGTTGTCGGGACAGTACTAAATTACAGCTGTAAGCGGAAAAAAAGGTTGTGCAGATTTTCTGCATCCAAATTTTTCAAGCCACTGATTTGAGATGCAGAATTTCTGCATTATTCATTTGTTGTAGAAATCGTAGTGAATTGAGTGGAAAAAAGGTCATGCAGAATTTCTGCATCCACAGTTTTCAAGCCACCGATACGGATTTGAGATGCAGAATTTCTGCATCATTCATTTGTTGTAGATAAGGTAGTAAATTAAGGAGTAGTCCAGTACCTCTTGTGAACCTCTAATTTCAGAGGCATTCTAAAACAATATTGCTCATTGTCTTCAGGGATAGGGGCATTGTTTGTGCCGTTATCTTATTGTTCTTATGGCGAATCATGTGAGATGTTCAATGAGGTGCTGGTCGACTCAAATTAAGTGGAAAATAAGGTCATGCAGAATTTCTGCATCCACATTTCTCAAGCCACTGATTTGAGAAGCAGAATTTCTGCATCATTTATTTGTTGTAGATAAGACAGCCAATTTAGCGGAAAAAAGGTCATGCAGAATTTTTGCGTCCACATTTTTCAAGCCACCGATTTGAGATGCAGAATTTCTGCATCATTCATTTGTTGTAGATAAGGTAGTGAATTCAGCGGAAAAAGGTCATGCAGAATTTCTGCATCCACAGTTTTCAAGTCACCGATTTGAGATGCAGAATTTTTGCATCATTCATTTGTTGTAGATAAGGTAGAGAATTAAGCGCAAAAAAAGGTCATGCAGAATTTCTGCATCCACAGTTTTCAAGCCACCGAATTGAGATGCAGAATTTCTGCATCATCCATTTGTTGTCGGTACAGTAGTGAATCACGCGAAAAATGAGGTTGTGCAGAATTTCTGCATCCAACGTCTTCAAGCCACCCAGCGAAGTTGCAGAATTTCTGCATCATTCATTTGCTTTAGAGTTACTCTTCTAGAGTTTATCTGCAGCTGTTAGGCCTTTGGATGAGACTACCTTTGCTATGCTGCAATTTTACAGGTCATTTTTTGTCTCCATCCATTCCGCTCAATTTTAACTGTAGATTTTTACTGTAAAATTGTGTTCAGAATAAACGTGGTTCATTACAACAACAGTTAAAAAATGTGATTTCGTTGTGTTAACAAGGTATTACTCGAACTAATGGTTTGTTTGCAGTCGAGTATCGTACATTTCTGGCGGACATCGCATTTTATTCCGTGCGAAATTGGGCTGTAGGACGGAATTTTGGAGTTTGGAAAAACGCATTTTAGTTTGCTTTTGCCTGTCAAAAGTTTGTCGAACATATTGAAGTATTCTGTACTTTGCAGCTTAAACTCTAGACGATTCGTAGCGACTGTTGACTTTATCCACATGTTAGGGATGCAGAATCGCTAGACATTTTTAAAAGACAGCTGAAAACAGTTCTTTTTAAGCGTGCTTTTTTAAATTGATAATTTTATTGTAAATAGCGCCTTTGGACCGTTGGGAAAGGGCGCTTTAGAAATTGTTATTATTATTATTATTATTATTATTAAACTGTTGAAATACACTTTACTGACATCCTGAATTAATGGCGTGATATCATTGGCTATTTAAAAATGTGCACGAAACTAAACAAACGCTGCCCTTCCCAAGGAAAAAAAAGTGAAAGACAAAAGATTGAAAGAAAAAACGGGACGGCCATATGATAAAATGCTTATTGACTGAGTTAGGTCGGGCCGGACGGGAAAATATTTGGCTCTTGGTCATGGCGTACGGACCTCCCGTCCGGCCCTCCCACTCAGCCAATAAGTACATAGTATTATTCCAAAGAAAAATTTAGCAATAGTAAGCATTAATAACTCTAGCATAAATCATGAAAATACATTAAAAGTGAAATTATAAAATAACTAGATCTCAAGGTCGCGAAGGAAAGGCGTGCTCTTAACCACGTGATTACTGTGGCGTACGGTTCTCTGTTCTTTTTGTGTGACCACATGAATGTGTGTTTGACCACACGAATTTTCGGCAAGTTATTTTGGCTGACCTTCGTCTAGTGCTCGTGACAGAAACACTTGTATTTTGCGCCTCCTACAAGTGACATCATTGGTGACTATAGTTTCATGAAAGGTAAACAGCATGTTAATCATTCTTCAGATGAGCATATATCGCAAAAATGGAGACAGCATACAAAAGACACAATATATCACTAAAATTGAGAAAACTTCTTCAGATGTTAAATATTCTTTCAATATGAGGTCAAGGAACAACTAAAATAAGATTCACAGCAAATCCGCCATAGTCCATAGCTGATCCAATTGAGGAAAAAAACAAGAGAAATATAGCAATATCAGTATAGCAATTACTCTCTTACACTCCATTTGGGTATTTTCGGTCTTCTTTTAGAAGGTTTTTGACCGACCAAAATACGTGCGTATACATATTAAAACCTGTCATACATGGAAAAAGCTATTGTTCCAATCTAGCGCATAGTTACTGATGCTTATTTCTGTTAGTACAGGCTTGAGAATTGAAATATGTCGGATTTTATATCCACTCGCTTTTACCCCGTTTTCCTGCGTTCACCTCTGAGAAGAGCTCTCTCTTTATATATATTTCTCAAACTCATTAATAATTCATAAAGAGAAAACAAAGGAAATCACTACCGTGACGGTGGTTTGGATACCGGATCTTAATTACAATAAAGTTTTGCGAACTTTTGCTTTGAATTTCACCAAGAATTATGAATGGTTTGAGAAGCCATATCAAAAACTCGAAAGAGAGTTTCATCAGGTATCCAAACACCTCGAAGTCGGTCAAAAAAACTCGGCTGCGCCTCGTTTTTTCAGCCCACTTCTCGGGGTTTGGATATCCTGATGAAACACTCTTTCTCGTGTTTGATATATTACATATATTACAGTTAGTATTCTTTTTCTAAAGTTACTTTCAATATTTCTGCCTCCTGGTTTTCCAAACTGGTCTCCTTATAACGTATTTTAAACAGGTGTTCCTTTAGTGTTTTCCAGCACAATTATTTAATGTGCTGGGTTAGCTTCTTCGAGGAAACGTTCTTTTGCTGTTCAAAATGTCTCACCACTTTAGTGAATAGGAGAAAACAAAGCAGTTGAAATTGTGTGTCTTCCAAGTTAGCATCCTGTCGCTTTGGGTGTCGAGGCCTTTTGATTATTCATAATGCAGAAAGATGATCAGTACGTGACTCATCTCAGAAATGTCAGCTCGGGTTTAATTTTCCTATTTTTTTTATTTTATTTTTATTTTTATTTTTTTTATTGCTCTGTAACTTCTATTTGCAAATAATCACTTAACTTACAATACACGTTACAGTACTTACAATACATTACTTGCAGTAACTTACTTACAATACACGCCACAGTATTCACAATACATTACTTACAATAACTTACTCTCTTACTTTCAATACACGTTACATTACTTACAATAAATCCCTTACAAGAAATTATTTACAATACACTACTTTTTTAACAATGGTTTATTTAACAGTAAAAAAAAAACACTAATTAGCTAATCAGCACAAGAAGCGAAATGAAAGGAAGCAAAAAGAATAAAAATAAAATAAAATAAAATAAAAAACAAACAAACAAAAAAACATTGATACATTTCTGTAATGCTATGGTGCAAAAGTGCTACCGGGTTTAATTTTACTTAGGTCACTGATTTGTAGCTTAGCCATACACTTCAAACGATTTGTAGAAGCACGTTTCTCACGACTATTACTTGTAACGATTTATTGTTAGTGGTAAAAGTCCTTAAAGAGTTGCATAAACGTCCTGAAAATTCCCTACTTAGCATTACACTGAGAGTTGTTCACACGAATAACGTGGGTGGAAGTTTCTGCCGCTCCTGCTTAGTAACAGTGGTTGATTGAGATAAATTCCCCTTAAAAGTGTCCAAAGTGAGTAACCTCAAAACTGTATTTACTTTTAGACTTCGAAAGTAAATGAAACAATCCTTGTTGTTGAATGACCGGAAAATTCTGTTCTCTTTTTGAAACTGCCTCGAACCGGTTGTCTGTGATCGCTTCCCCCGTAAGACAAAGCATTCAGTGTCAAAGCTTCTATTAATACTTATGTCTGCCACATTCAGTTCCGAAATGATCTTACAACAGCAAGACATGACATGACATGGGTGCGAAGCTTATCTAATATTTATTATTACACAAAGATAAGGCGGTAATAATGACGCTTTCCACAGAATGAATTCAGCTCTGTTCAACTTTGCTTCTGTCGTAGATTACTAGTGAGGCCATATATATATTTCAATTCAGGGCAAGTGGATATAGGACTAGTTCTCTATTTATATACTGCCATCAGACAAACGCATCCAAAAACTACTGACCGATATTTTTTAATGCAACATTAGCCAGAAAATTGACCCGAGAAGTTATGATGTAAAACACTCTTTCATATGCCACTGGGAAAATGTCCCTGGTCAACTCCGCAAACACAAAATAGGTTTGGCGATCGATAACCATATTGCAGTTGAACTGATCGACCTTGCCGTATTATTCTCCCTCTCCGGATAGGATAAATGTGCCAATACATCCGAAAAAAATCAAGGGTGATTGGTATAATTTAAACTAGTTTTCGTCTTATTTCCTCCTTGGACTATGGAATTCCCACAAATGTCTAGCCTGTTTTAAACATAATGTTTTAAAAATGTGCCAAGGTTGTCGAGCCACGATGCAAATTTGGAAATCCATTGACCAAAAACTTAATTTGGAAAATACAATTCAAAGGCCTGTTGCGATCGATACCGGCATTGAGGTTTCACTAAATTGCTGTTGATGAAATATCTCCCCGCTAAGAAAGGAGACAGAAAATGAATAGGAACTTGAGCTTTGCTCAAAGAACAGTTTTTGTATTCACCTGAGAGACGTTTTGAGTGTTCGATAGTATTGAAAGGCTATTTTTTGTTTGGTTTCTTCCCCAGTTTCGCAGATCCGTATTAACAGAACAGAATGCAAGTTCCCTGTCATTCAGGCAGCGAGAACCGTCTTATGTGATACCTTACTAACGAAGCAAATACCCAGTATAAGTGATAAACGACCGTAGTCGACCTATAGTTTTATAGTTACTCACCACTAAAGGAATTTAAGTCCATCAACCACTTTTACTAAGGCTGGAGCTAGAGAAATTTTCACCCCGATCATGCCGTTCAACAGGCGTCAGTATAATGCTAATTTTCAGGATCTTTCTAGACGAACAATTAAGTATCTGTATTCGCATACTGATAGAATATTCACCTTGTGAGTAAGGGGAGAAGAGCAACTATCTCAATCCTATATCCATCTGCCCTAAATGTTTCTTTTAAAGACCATAAAAACCTTCACAATTCGTTTGAAATATATGTCTTCACTACTACGCTATGGCAGAAGTAAAGTTGAACGGAACTAAAATCATTTGGTGAAATGCGCCATTATTACCGTCTGGTCATTGTGTAATAACAAATAATAGAAAAACTTGGCACACCTGCTAACAGGAGAAGCAGTAAGTACACCAATTTACCTATTAACTAACTATAATATTATCGCTCTCATAGTAATGTCTGTTCTAACAGACTGGAATTAGCAATAGCCATTCGAGGGAATATAACTGAAACGTTTTTAAGGTTATAGTAATTAAATTGAAGTATTTTCACTGGAGACACTGCCTAATGAAACCACTCCATGTTGATATAGCTGCAAAATACAGACATTTTTTTAAATAAACCGGCAGTTAACAGAGCTTTATATTTTATTTTTCTATTATAATTACAATAATTCTTCTTAAATAGTAAGTACATAAATAATATCAATGTTACTACTTTTAATAGTAGTAGTACTTTTTAACAGTAGCAGCGTCATAACATTTTAGCTATTCACACTCAAACATGGGAAGTTGGATAGCACACGCCAATGCACGTTCATACACACGCGCATGCACACACCGAGGAGATCGTGAGGATGCGGAATCAGGTCAGGTCGGCTGAGTTGATAAAGTAAATTGGCCACCGCAAAGAGATCGAAAACTATACTCACGAGAAATATCACTTGTTAAAGTTGCAAAATACAGGTGTTTCGGTGACGAGCACTAAACGAAAGTGATTGTTATTTACAAATAGCTTTGAATGTGTACACTGCTATCATTGTTGAAGAAAACACAGAGCTAACGCTGATCCCTTTTATCCAAGAATAGCCCCCCCCCCCCAAATTTGTCCGAATATCAACGTTTGAGCTACTTGTTTAAATATTGTAAACACGCACTTTTAAATGCGCCAAATTTTGTGTCAAGACAATTTCAATTTGGAGATAATTACAGTCAGTAAAGTCATTACGTGTGGCCTTCGATACCCAACATGTCGACATTCTAGTTTTATACTGATCGAAATTGCGGTTTTATTTCCCTTCTTAATAAAGCGATGAAAAATGTGTTAAGAAAAGGCTGGATCTTCTTGGAACAACGAGGTTTCTTAGTACACCTGAGCGAAGTGTTTAATTGGCATAATTGAAAGCTACTGCTTATTGTTGTTTCGCGTAGTTGCGGAGTTCAAGCAATTTATCGGTCAATGATTTGTAATGTGTGTACGGTGTCCAACAGCAATTGTCTAGCCAATTTTAAATATGATATTTTAAAAATATAGTCTTCACTTCCTTCTTAAAAACGCCGTGAGAAGTTCTACTCGTTTAATGAGTATTAATGTGCTTCTTTTTCCGCCCACACCTTTGTTTCAGTGAGTCAAAACAAATTACAGAGGCGCCTTTCATCACAAAGAACATTCATCTTGAAAACTACCGCTTTTCATTTGCGTTGTTCGGGATAAGTCCAGAGCAATTCTTAGTAGGAAGCTTCTCATGAGGGATCGTATAAGCATAATTAAACCGTTATGCATTCTTAAATAAGCCACAAATATTTGACAAAGTGGCAGATTGCGCTTACTCTTTCAGATGTTTTCAGCATAGAAAAAGGTCTTTAAAGAGATACATAAACGTCCCGAGAATTTCCTACTTAGCATAACACTGAGAGTTGTTCACACGAATAACGTGGATGGACGTTTCTTCCCCTCCTGCTTAGTAACAGTGGTCGATTAAGATAAATTCCCCTTAAAAGTGTCGAAAGGGAGTAACTGCAAAACTGTATTTGCTCTTAGACCTCGAAATCAAATGAGACAATCCTTGCTGCCTGAATGACCGGGAAATTCTGTTTTGGTTTAGAACTGCCTCGAACTGTTCTCTGCGATCGCTTCCCCCGTACTACAAAACAGTCAGTGTCAAAGATTCTATTAATACTAATGTCTGCCACATTCAGCTCCGATGTATTCGGAAACCTCTTCTTCCCGAGGAGCTGGAACTCCTTCGTTAAACATTTTAGACTGTTTTTATTCAAAGAGTGAAATATTCTCACATGTTAGATCAGGGAAAATGTACTGCTGGGAGAAGGACGCTAAACCTGGCTTTAAAACATGACAAATGTAAACTGATAGATCAACAACTGCGAAGCGAGGTTGTTTGAAACCCGGTACTGATTTACTTGTCTTATGAGAATCAAATGATGGCCCGTGAATTATTTCATGCAAAAATGTATCGGGGTGGCGACTGCTACACGGCTTATGTGTTGGATGAAAACCAAATACGTCAATATCAGTCTCTGCACGAGCCTTTGATTTTAGTTTGGCAATTTTTTTAAAGCAGTGTATAAATTTAAAGTATGAGTAAGGGAATTCTTTCTTTAATCAGACATGCTGTCTTTAAATCACAGGCTTGTGGGCGAAAGATGTGCTTTATTGGCGTAAACGTTTTACGTGGACAACGGTTATTCGTTGTATCGATAAAAAGTGTAGACCTCAATGTTTTATTCTATGCCTAAAAAAAGAGCTGATAGAAAATGTGTGAAATGCCACTAGGTAAAATATTTGTGGCTGACTTATGCATGCATGATGGTTTAATAAAAATAGGAAAGTTGTGCGCATACGACCTTTTATGAGAAACGTCCTGCTAAAAATTGCCCTGGATCGTGAACAATACGAATGAAACGCGGCGTCTTTCAAGACGAATGTTCTTTGTGATGGTTGGCGCCTTTGTTATTTGTTTTGGCTGAACACAACAACAAAGATTTGAACAGAAATAGAAGCGCATCAATATTAAACAAGGCGTTTCTAAGAGGAAAGTGGACCTATTAGAGAATGCTTTTGAAAAAAAGCATACATTGCCCTGGAGGAATGTTTTGTTGACAATTCATTGTTCTCTGCGCTCTGATGGAAATACCAAAGTGGAAAGAAAAAGTTAATACCATGGATACTGTGGCGCATAAAGTCGGTGGCAACTTGCTTTGAATCATCTTTGTGCAGAGCCCCGCAGAAGATACAGATATTAAAGAGTACTGACTCCATTGGCTCGAAACGCCACTGAAAACTCCAGTAAGTAAGCTGTTTATACAAGTGGTCTTTCGTTAGACATTGACGTCTTTTTCCGACTTACTTCATACTTGAGTTCAATGACTTAATGTTTGTGCCTTTTTGACCTATTGAAGTTTTAATCCACTTATTTTTCTATCAAACGAATCGCCTTCGTTCGGGGTCCGGTGACGTCTTTGTTCTCTGTAAATTCACGACACCAAATGTTTACAGTGGTTTGTAAAAGGTGATAGTCAAGTCATTGTCCCGATTAAATAATCGTTCTATTGTTTATGTTGGTGTAAGGATAAAATAAGTGACCTTAAATAAGCCAGAACCTCAGTTGTAGAATGGCCTTTCATAATTTGAAAAAAGTTATGAATCTGTTCAGGTTTTTTGTTGTTTATTCTGTGATTAATTCTCTTCCCGTGTTCAGATAATAAAATCATGTTTCAAATGTGTAACAAAGCACAACATTGAAATTAAAATGTTTGTTTTTCCCCAGACATGTCTTCTAAATCAGGAATTTTTCTGTTTGTGCTGGTGTGCGGCATTGGATATTGTAAGTATTTTAGCCTATCTACGTGCACACAGGCACCATCAAATAAATGTAAAATTCAACCGCTCTTACTCCATCCATCCATCCATCCATCCATCCATCCATCCATCCATCCATCCATCCATCCATCCATCCATCCATCCATCCATCCATCCATCCATCCTTGTTTGCTTACATGTTCCTTCCTTCTTTACTCTCTCCCTTCCTTCCTTCCTTCCTTCCTTCCTTCCCTTATTTATTTATTTAGCATTATTTATTTGTTATTGTTTATCGTTTTCTATTGTTGTATATTTGTCAATAATTGGATCAGGTTGAGCATGATAGCGAGAATTATCAAGGCCGAAGTCCATGTTATCTGCCGAAGCCAATGGCTGAGGCAGATAACACAAACCGTGGCCTTGATAATGTCGCTATCATGCGAAAAGCGAATTCGATGATTCTTTTCGTAGACATTGTTAAGTGCCCAGCACAATGCTAAGTACAGTAAACATTTTTTCTGATGGCGGCACAAGAAAACCCACTTAGAGAAACGTTTGTAAAAAACTCTCATGACAACGATACACTGACTTGAAAAAGATTAAATTTCACAAAAAAACTCATAAAAATGATGTGTAATGTTTCACAAAAAAAAAAACATGAAATGGACATTCAATTTTTGCAGTGAAAAAGATATACCAACAGAAAAGTTCCGTTAGCAGTAACTTAACATTCCCTTAAGTTCTCTGAACACTTAACCCCAGAAAAGTTCACGTTGCTGTTATATGTTCGTTATTATCTGTAAAAATGACGTCAGTACTGCATGTATACTCCTATTATCTGTAGATATGACATCAAAATTCGAAGTCAGTGTGAATTACCTGAATTCTCTCAACCTGTGAGAACAGAAATAGTGGCTACATTGTATAATAATACTTATTATTTATTGTTTTATTTTTTAAACAGGTGCAGGTATTGTTTCTGACAAGCCGTCTTTTCAAGAAGGCCTGCTCATTACAGCATCTATTATATATTGAAATACATCTATCGATTTCGAGATTGTAAAAAGGCTCAGTCGCATTGTTATTTGCAGAGTCACACAAACCTCTGCAGATTATAGCACTATTATCCGATTGTTTCACATGTGTAATTCCAACGTAAACACTGCATCTGTTAAGGTAGGCGATCCATTTGTAATCAACTGAATACTAAACTGGTAGTAAGAAAAAATATGAAAAATGTGAGCGTTGCCTTACAGCAAAATCGTTGTACCACTTTGTTTGTGTTTGAGCGCTTTTCTATTTCTTTAACCAAGGCAATGACATGTTAGAAATTAAAGGCGGTCAAATAGGGCTATTTAAAGCCAAAAAACAAGAAACCACGCAAGGGCAAAGTCTCTGTTGTCTTTGATCTCAGTTTTGCTGTTGTTAGAAAGCGCTTGATAGAGACTTTTTTATACTTAAAGGTAAAACAAAACCCAACGAAAAAAAGTATAAACACTTGCGAAACGGTCTTAGTAAGCTTCAAATATGAAAACTTAACTTCATGTCAAAAGGGGCTAGTAAGATAATAGCAAGAGCAAAGTCTCTGTTGTCTTTGATCTCAGTTTTGCTGTTGTTAGAAAGCGCTTGATAGAGACTTTTTTATACTTAAAGGTAAAACAAAACCCAACGAAAAAAAGTATAAGCACTTGCGAAACGGTCTTAGTAAGCTTCAAATATGAAAACTTAACTTCATGTCAAAAAGGGGCTAGTAAGTTAATAAGTTAACCATTAATAAATATCGTGGACACTTATTAAGTTAAGAGTTGAACTGTAAAGCAGCATGTGTTTAGCTCCAACTGCTTTTCCTTGTAAACACTAATTAATACACAATCTCTATCATTTTTGTGCCTTGTCCAAGAAAATAAATTTTTTCACTGATGCAATATTCCTGACCAGGTTGGGGGTGCGAGGATCACAGAAGTGATTGTCGACAGCTGGCAGAACGTGGCGACTGCCATCGTAACCCATATGCAACACTGCGGGAATGTCCAGTCTCATGTCATGTACCCTGTAGTAAGTATAAGCTCTATTCTCTCCAGAGACTAGTGTTTTTTCCTGCTAAGGCACAAGACAGGACAAAGTTTGCTGAAACCAAACATCACCTACAAATGTTTGAAGTGCTATAGCTTAGAAAGTCTCATATTGGGTTTTTTAGACACAGTCTTACAGAAAGAGGAAAGAAAAACATTTCTATTTAGTTCATTTCTTGTTTTTTCTTTCCTTTTCCCTTCTTTAGGCCCTTGCAGGGATCATCGACCGCACTGTGCGCACGAAAGGGAATACTGCCATACCAACCCCTATTTTGCAGCTATGGGTTGTCCCTTGACCTGCGGAATTTGTTCGTAGTCAACAACATTATTAGCGTAAGTAACTTAATCAGGAAATAAACTCAACAGGGAAAATGCCCTTGGAGACAAAATTTAAAAAATTCCTTTATCCTTTATCAGCCCAATTAATCCTGAAAGTACGGGTACGTGGAGGGGTGGGGGGGTGGGGGGAGGAGATGAAAGTAGTCGTAGGGTATATTTTCGTAGGTTATAGTCGTAGGTTATATTTTCGAGATATATAGCCGTTGTTTCACGAAATTTTCCTGTCCTGTACTCAGTTGTCTTCTTCAACCCACTGACGACCAGACATTTTACGGAAACTGAACTGCCATTTGAAGCCATTTCCTTTAATTTGCATCATGAAAACAAAACTTCCCGTCCACCTCAATGGGACCTTCCAAGGTATTTTTGCGAATTTGACCTCGGGCATGTGCAAAATTCAAAATTTTCAGGGAAAATGCTGTTCAAGCTCGTACAAGACCAACATTTCAGGTTTTTAAGGCCCTTTTTGTCAGAATTTCGCCTGTTGTACAATTTAGTTATCAAAAAAATCTGCTACCACTAAAAGTCATGACATTCCGAAACCCTACAACGACCGTGGTCCCTCGCGGCCGGTCCTGGCCGGCGCGGCGTTAATGGGTAAGGTAACAGTCAAACATAAATCGTGTGATGTGGTCTTTTAAGTCGGTAGATGAGTTGCTACCAGTGACCATGGACTTACTATTCAAGTTAGGGTTCTTCCACGGAACGTACCTATGGTACTGTTTGTTTTCTGGTATTTAAAAAACATGAAATATATTTTTTAGTTGTCATAGCAGGTGGTGTAATACGGTATATTTTTTATGTTTTGCAGACGACGAGGCAGCTGTGTAACTCAAGGAATCGGGATTAAGAACACAGACTGTCAAAACAAGTCGTATATGGTAAAAGACAGGTGCAAGGAATGATATGGCGATTTAAAAGTGGAATTAAAAGGGGATATAAAGAGAATCGCTTGTGTGTGTTTCATTTGTTTCTTTTGTCGATCACTCCTCCTATGGATAAAGCAAGATATGCTTTACCGTTTAAGACGAAGTTTAGACTTAATATATAGATTTAGTCATGGATACTTTCGGACGTGTATCTGGCCTTAAACTGAATCCATCAAAAACGAAAGCGCTTTGGCTTGGATCTTTGAGAAATTGCAAGGATACACCTTTCAATTTTAAATGGCCCAAAGAACTAATCGGAATACTGGGTACATTTGTATCCTATTATGAAAAACAAAATGAGGAAAAGAATTTTAGACAAAAAATGCAAAAACTAGACACTATCCTTGACATATGGAACGCCAGGAACCTCACACGTTTTGGTAGATGTCGTATAACCAAAAGCCTTGGTATCTCACAGCTGGTTCACTCTATTTTTCACCCTTGTTATTCCAAAAGATTGTGTCAAGGCGGCCAATTCTCAGTAGCATTTTCAAATTTATTTGGAGAAAGAGAAAGGATAAAACCAAACGCAAAGTTACGTCACTAGATTATGAAAAAGGAGGTCTCTGCGCTCCAAACATTGAGATAGTCATTAAAACTTGCTTGGATATCTAGATTCTTGGATTGTGAGCTAACGCATGCTGAATCATGGAAGGTTATTCCCAACCACTTCCTTGATAAATTTGGCGGTATAAACTTTCTGCTGCGGTGTAATTATGATGATAAGTTTCTTGAACGGATTAAATTGCCCCACTTCTACAAATTGATATTACAATACTTTTTAGAACTAAAAATTTCCCTTAACACTCAGTTCTGTCAATATGTTTTAATTAACAATAAGGAGATTTTAATAGGTGGCCAAACTTTCTTCTATAGAAATTGGTCTAATAAAAATGTCTTTCTTATACAAGATCTTTTGTGCGAAGATGGGAAGCTGCTCTCCTACTCGGAGTTTACACGAAAATATAAAATACGATGTAATTTTTTAATTTACATGCAAGTTGTTTCAGCAATTCCCAAATATCTTATTGAACTGGCACAAAAGAGTCATATCGACAAAATAAACTTTCTTTGCCCAAATTTATTTCAGCTCGCGCCTGATGTCTCCTTAGACCTGCTCAAAATGAAAAATAAAGACTATTATTGGCTTTTGATCGACAAACATGAAATAAAGGCAAGCTCAAAGTGGAAAAGAGACTAGCAAATAGACGAAACAATCCTAGAAACGTCCTTTACGCGTGTGAAAAGCATTTGTAGTGACAATAAGCTTAAGGAATTTTACTTTAAACTTCTGCACAGAACTGAAGTCACAAAAAAAGAATTGTTTATAATAATAATAATAATAATAATAATAATAAACTTTATTAACGTGTCTTAAAATATCTAGCTTACACTAAAGTAAGCTAATTGGGGACACCTATCTATACCTATCTAAAGTAGTAAAAATATATAAAATATTACAATATATACAATATAAAATATAAAATATAATATCACACCATATACGGTGCGGTTCCACGCAGAGATCCAGGTCGCCCAAGCGGGCGGAAAACCGAGCAGTCCCAAGCAGATCCCCCAACCCCGACAGGCGATGAACCCCCAGAGCCAAGGCAACCTAACAACCTATAATGATAAAAACCCCCAAAAGTTCAGAAAATCAAAAGTCACTAATTACTACATAGAGGACAGTTGTGACATCCTTCCTCCAGTAACGCTTCGAGATTCTTTTTTCTAATAGTGTTCTTAAAACTATTTAACGAATTAGAATTTCTAATTTCTTTATCCAATTTGGACCAGAGCATCGGACCAAGGTACTTTATGCTATGTTTACCATAAGAAACGGTGTTATACCTAGGTATCACAAAATCACTATTTCTCAAATTATATTTACTGTTATTCTTTTGAAACAGATCCTGCACATAAGATGGGCAGAGTTCATTTTTTACTTTGTACATTAAGATGGCAATGTCCTGTAGACGTCGATTCTTCATTGTTGGCAACTTTGCCCAGTTTAGCAGTTGTTCATAAGTAACCTCATTTCTTTCATTATAAATCGCTTTCAAAGCTTTTTCTTGGATACGTTCTAGTTTCCTGTGATCAGATGCTCGACAGAAGTGCCAAACAATATGACAATATGTTACTTTAGGTAGTATTGCTGACTTGTAAATAGTAAGCTTAGCCTTGGTTGACAACATGTTCCGTAGGCCCATTAGGACACCAACTTTTCTTGCCGCTGTCTTACAGACCTCACTAATGTGAGTACCAAAGTTTAGCTTTTCATCTATCGTCACTCCTAAAAGCGTCATTTCTGAGCCACGCTTGACACATGTGTTAGACAAAGTAATCTTCATATCAGTATCCTTTTCTTTGTTCAGAGGGTCCATGCACATAGCCTGATATTTATCAAAGTTTCCCTGTAGCAAGTTACTCTCGTACCAGTCGGAAACATTCTTGCCTTCTCTGTTTAGTGAAACCTGAATATCCATAGTTGTCTTCCCAGTCGAGTACATTTGATGATCATCGGCGTACATGGTTAAACTACAATTATTGGCATTGTATGTAAGATCATTCTGGAAAATATTCCACATAAGTGGTCCAAATGTAGAACCTTGTGGACACCCTCTTGCAACTTCTTTCCATTCGCTCCTTATTTCAGATCCAATCTTTACTCTGTACTTCCTATTAGTAAAATACGAGCGTATGAGGCTTATAGCAGACTGAGAAAAGCCATAAGCACACAATTTATTTAGTAGTAGTGGAGGGTGTAAAGAATCGAAAGCTTTTGACATATCAGTGGACAGAATTCCCACTTCATTCCCTTCGTCAATAGCACTTTTCCAATGTTCAACCAGGTTAAGTAGAGTCGTTTCGGTGCTATGCTTCTTGCGATAGGCTGTTAGATTTGAGCTTAATCTTGGTTCCATAAAGGCTGTTACCTGTCTGCTTAATAGCTGTTCAAAGACTTTATCACAGGCAGAAAGCAAAGTAACAGGCCTGTAGTTCTTAACATCATGAGTACTCTCTTTCTTATGAACTGGAACCCACTCTCCCTTTTTCCACTCCCTGGGCCAGTAACAATCCTCAATACATTTATTATAAATGACCGTCAAAGATGGTGCTAATTCCTCACTTCCCAGCTTCAAAAGAGCATTAGGTATCCGGTCATGGCCCATAGCTTTCTTTGTATCTAATTCCCTCAGAGCTTTCACAACATCATCACTTTTTAATTTCATCATTTCAAACGAAGGACCATTCACTATCTTTTTGTTTCTTACTATGGATTGTATACTAGGATGTTCCTTCAACTGTTCCTCACTTTGTTTCAGTAGCTCGGGATTTCCAATACCATTTGTTACGGAAGAGAAGTGATCCAAGAAAATGTCTGCAACTTTCAATTGATCTCTTATGACATCTCCATCCTTTTCCAGGGAAACAGACTTATCCACTGCCTTGCCCTTATCATTCAAAAATGGTTTGAATGTTTTATAGAATTCAGCTGGGTTGCTCTTGAGGTCTTCAGTTTTCTTTTTCCAATATCCCTTGATAGCTTTGCGCCTACATTTAGTAGCTATATTCCTCCACTTATTTTTCAATTCACAGTTTTCTTGTGTCGGATTCTTTAGGAACTTTTTCGCAAACCTCCGCTTTTTCCTTATTGCATCTTTCCACTCCATGGTCATGTATGGCACGTCAGCTTCTCTTACTCTCATTTTTTTACTTGGTGCATGCTCATCTAGAATATTATTAAAGAGCGAATTCCAGTAGAAACATTGGTCATCTATGGAGTCAAAGATACTTCCGACATGCCACGGTGCTGTACTCAGGTCTTCTCGAAAGCTCTCTTCATTTATTTTCTTGATACTTCTGAAGGTAAGCACTTTCCTTGGGTGATAGATGGCATTTCCAGCCATGGTACCAATAACCATTGCATGATCACTTAGGCCAGGATCATACACCAAAGTGTCCTTGAACAATTCCGGTTTATTTGTTAATATGACGTCCAATAAAGTTTGACTTTTCTCTGTAACTCTTGTAGGTTTAGTAATTAGACATTTAAATCCATGCACATCCTCGAGGTCACATAAGAGTTTACTTTCCCTTGATTGAGATTTGAGACGGTCAAGATTTAAGTCACCAGTTATTATAACGAAGTTCGTCTGTAGAGTCGCCCAGGTAACGATATTATGGAGATCATCTTCCAGTTTTACCGCATAATCACCAGAAACTGGCTTAGGTGGCCTATATAATCCAATAACTATGACATCATTGTTACCGAATTTCCATTTGATGACAAGCGCTTCAATAGTATCGAACTTTCTAGGAGGCTTTAACTTTTTCGATATTAAAGTGGAAGCGAAAAAAGCCATAATTCCTCCTCCTCCTTTACGACGATCTTGTCGGAAGAGATTGAAGCCCTGCAGTTTAAATTGATTGTTTGGATACGATGATTCAATTTTGGTTTCAGTCAGAAAGATAACTTGCGCTTTGAGTTGATGCACCAGTATTTTGATTTCTTCAAACTTATTTTGAACGCTATTTACATTCAAATGCAGCATTAGTAGACTTCTTGAATTCCTTTGTCTCGACGTGATAATATCTGTAAGATCATCTCTCACGGGGCTCAACATTGGAGTATTTGCATATTCAACTTCGGATGAAACATCGGATATTATTTCTTCGTTAAATAATAAATATCGTTCTTGCTACTCATCTAAGCTTTGGTTTTGACCGTTGAAAGGAAGCGAACACCATATGCAATTCCAATCGATACCTGGATTATCCAGGTAATACTTAAATTCAGAAGTAGTGAAACCAACGCATTTTGCATGTGACCAAGTTTCGCATTGAACGCACAGTATGGCATCTTGATTTGAACGAACGTTCTTCTGGCATTCTTTACACGGATATTTAACTTTGCCTCTTGGTCCTGGTTGAGGATGTACATCACCACAAAGAATTATTCAGTTGAACTGAAATGAACTTGTTCCATTCACTGTGCATGTGTATAGAACTCTGGAGTTCAAGTATCGACTACCACGTCCACGTTCCTCTCGAAATTCGCTATATCGTTTAGCGAGAGGCGAAAAATACAATTCTTTTGCAGGTAGTCCATGTTCCACTTCTCTACGTACGTTAATGATGGTCAGTAGGCCAGCCAAAACGAAAGAAATAAGAACTCTTTTGGAGCTCAGAAAAGTGCGTCCTTCCTTCATGGTCCACATGGTCATCCATGGTATAGAGGACAACTCGCTGTGTTCATACTGTGGACAAAACGATTCAATAATTCACACCTTTTTGAAATGTCACTGGACACAATTGTTCTTCCTTGAAGTCATCAAATGGTTCAATGTTCAAAATGTCACATCTTTCTCGTTATCTCCAAGCGAATTAATCTTTGAAATAAAAACCGGTAGCAAAAAGCAAAATACATTTAAAATTAATAAAAAACTGAACTACACAATTTTGTTTGCTAAATACTACCTATATACACAAAAACTATCTCTAAGAGAGTTATCCTTGAACGAATTCATAGTCAAATTCACCTGGAGATATGATTTACAAACACTCAACCGATTGTTCCATGGAATATTTTGTTTTGTTAATTAAAGCGACTACAAAAGGGTGTGAAAAATTTATTACTGCAACTTTTCATAATTCTGCTGCAAACAATATTGTGTTTGATTATTCTTATTATAGCTGCTCTCTGTCTTTATTTGTAGATGTGTGTGTGTGTGTGTGTGTGTGTGTGGGGGGGGGGGGGGGGTTACTCTATACCTATAATTCGTAACTAGTAGTAATTATCGTAACAAATTGTTATTGTTGTATTTATTGTAATCGTGCTTGTAATTGTTTGTGTCTTGAAGCAAAATAAAAAAAAATTCCAAAAAAGAAAAAAAAAAAGATTTTGTCAAGCCTAAAAGCGGAGCTCCCAAGGAATAAACTCATGTTCGTTTCTCAAAGATAGTCCTGCTACCTACCTTAAAAATCATGGACTTGCTCTGACTGCGCTCGTTCTTTCCTGTAATAATTTTTGCTTCACGACTTGATCGCTTTTCTCATAATCTCAATGAATGTCATGCTGTTAAATAACCGCAAGGACCCATACCGACCGCACGTGTTGATATAATTCTCTACGTTGCTGACAGAAATGACTCGCGTAAAATAACGCGTTTAATGAATGCATGCTGCGATTTTTTTTCATGGCTTAAGTTCCTCATGAAAAAATAGGTTTAGTCGCTGATACCCTCTGTAGAGTGAGCCAGTAAAAAACCTAAAAATTCAATGACCTGGATTGAGAATGTAATAATTAAGAATATACCACGTCTGATTTGATAATATCCGTCGTCTGATCTCATTGACGAGATCAAAACTAGAGGGGAAGTCACCTTTTCAGGTCCTTACTGTTCATATGTAATCCAATGAAACTGAGACAAAATGGTAAAAAAATGTACTTGTATTTATTAAATAAAAATAATTTACTTACAAAGTGTTTGATATGTTTTCTTCTGCAAAGAAACACCTGGTTAGGACCAGTGATTTCGAACTCCCACGCTTCAATACAGTGACATGGCAAACACATAATTAGGTTTCTTGGCGATTTTTATGAGGAATCCTCAGCAATGGTTTTAGGGATTTGCCTGGCCGGAATTCGTTTAAGGAAGTTCGCACGAAAATCTTGACCAAATCAATGACCAATCGTTCGATTGATCAGTCAGTCAGTCAGCCAGTCAGTCAGTCAGTCAGTCAGTCAGTCAGTCAGTCAGTCAGTCAGTCAGTCAGTCAGTCAGTCAGTCAGTCAGTCAATCAGTCCGTCCTTCCGTCAGTCAGTCAGTCAGTCAGTCAGTCAGTCAGTCAGTCAGTCAATTAGCCAGTCAGTCAGCCAGCCAGCCAGCCAGCCAGCCAGCCAGCCAGCCAGCCAGCCAGCCAGTCAGTCAGTCAGTCAGTCAGTCAGTCAGTCAGTCAGTCAGTCAGTCAGTCAGTCAGTCAGTCAGTCAGTCAGTCAGTCAGTCAACGAATCAGCCATCAATTATCATGATCCAATGAATCTTTCACTTTGCCACTCAGTAAATAGAGTCATGGTGACTTAAAAGCTCTCGCCACCTTGTAATATTCTCTTTACAATAAGCTGCAATATTTTCCTGACATCAAGGGTGTTGAATGCAATTGCACTGTAAGGTAACAGGCTGGTTGTTAGCCTGCGAGAAAGACAAACTAGATTTTCGCGCATGAGAACCATATATTTGCTGATTCATCACTACCTTATGAAAAATACAGTAAATAACTGTAGAATTGATTAAGATTTTAAGTTTCGAAGCCTGATATATACATCAAGCACAGGAACAACAGTAAACTTAAAAAACGGATAGTCATTGAAATCATTAGCGTAATGAGATGAACGAAGACTGGCTTTTCTTCTCACTCTTTTTCCTTAACACAAGAGACTGTTCAAAAACTAATAATTACTGCTTCCACGTACACCAAAAAACCTAAGCAGCGATATCATGGAAAATGTAGGGAATATGCACTTCTGATAGTTATTAAGTTATACAGTTGGTTATTGGATCAGAATGTAAGCATTTTGATAACTATTCTAACGTAGATAGTCTAGATAAAAATAGAGTATACACTATGATGTATATTCGGCCGACAAAAACTTCATTTGTAGATTACACGTAGCAATTTCGCGACTTTTCTCGCATTTATTTGCAACAAGTGACTTCCAACAGAGCAGTCAGGGGCGTTCCTGCCTTTACGCGAAGTACGCAAGTGCGTACCAGAATTTCCCGCCCTTGATATGATTTTTTATTTGATTTATCTTATTCATTCATGGTTTATAAATACAGAAATTAAAATTTCATACAGTGAGGTGAAAAGGTAAATTGTGCAATTTCAATTCAAACTGTCGTAGAAGAGTCACTCTGTATTATCTTATGTAGTCGAAGAAACCACCTAATTGTTTTGGAAATATGTTCCAATCAGTTGAAAGACTAAGACTAATTCTTCGCGAAATTTCATTAGGTAGCGATTTGAAGTGTCGACAACCTTTTGTATCGGCACTAACAGCAACTACTATTTATTTCCATAAAAATCTTCAACAAAGCAACGCAATGAAACCTTGCAGCGGAAGGTAAATATACGGCAAGGAGGAATTCAAATTTCTAAAATCTCTTATCTCTACGTCCATTCCCTTCACTTTTCTTCATTTTCATCCTTTATCATTCTTGGCTATTTATCATTCTTCGTAGTCGGATTGCTTTGCACCCAAAAATAACAACAGTTCTCACTATTCTTCTTACAAAGCCTGCGTCTACTGCGACGCCAGAGAAGTCATTTAGAACCCAACCACGAGAACTGAGTAGCTCTCTTCTTAGCACTTATGCATCCTTATAAAGACACGGTTGACACCGAAAGTGTAGTTCGGGAATTTTGCGCTAAGAAGAACAGTAGGTTAGTTTTTTAACTGTAATTACTTCGTATGTGTAATTGCCTCGAGTCACCTAGAAAATATAAGAGAAGAGAACATCAACACTATTAAGTTACGGAAAGGACTGTTATATAAACCAATTATCAGGAAATATCGTTATCGCAAAGCCAAAGTCGTGAGTTCTTGCAACCACAACCAGACGTTAAAGGATAATGCAATCAATATTTTATGCTCCCATCACAAGTACCATAAACTGACCGTAGTGCGTGCAACTGTATTAGACAGGAAGTCTAAACATTGCTGGAGAGCGCAATTAGACTAAGTTGATACGTAAAAACCACTTTGATAGAAATAAAAATGTATTTCTGACCGTATTCATCATGTTTGTTTTCCTTAGGCTAAGTATCAACTTGACTTTGTGCGTCCTGCCGAAAAGTGTCTGGAAACGCCCCTGGCAGTTGTCTAAAAATATACTAAAACGGTAAGCGAATTGTGTTGCAGAGGTCAAGGGTTTCATTCCATTGTAGCCTTGAAACCTTTTTTCTTCGGGTTAAAAAAAAAGGCTTTCTCAATTTTTTTAACCAGGTTCTTAAGCTTTTATTTTGTTTTAAAGATGCGTAGATCATGACATCCCATTATCACATTATTTCATGTTCCATTAAAGCAGTTATATTACAAGTCAAAACGTTGTTGTTTTTATTCGTTAGAGAATATAAATTTTGCTTTGAAACACGCACCTGTTCTCTATATAAGGATCGCACGGTTGACCATATTTTCTAAAACTTCGACGTGCTGATGCAGATAATTCAGGACACAGGCCATTCTCTTTTACTTATCCATCACGCATACAACACTTTTATGTTTTCCCTCCTGAAATCTTCAAAATTTGCTTCAGAAAAAATCAAACACGAAACTTCTGAGACTTTGTTTTCCCTTTTTTATATGGGATCACACTTAGAGGCGTGTTACGTATTATGACGTTTGGAATAATATTTTTCCCTCTCTGTTTCGCCGTTGTAAAGATGAGGTAAATTCGTGAATTAGCCAAGAGCATCTTATTTTGGTTTAGTGATATTTTTTCCACAAAAAATAATTTAAATTCATGAACAAGGTTGAAAAAGATGCTGAGTCTCGGAAGAAATCACAGTGGTAACAGACTAGTTTACTTTGTGATTCAAATATGGTTGCGATTTTATACAAATAATTGTTGAACTTCTGTTCAATTGTGTTGTTAGAAATTTCTACCTGACAGCAGCTGTCGTTTTGGCTGTTTTTGCATTTACTTTCGATCAGATAAGGGAAAGTAATGCCGAGTTTCCCCTTAATCGCTGTTCACAAATTATTCAACAAAAAATGCATAGTGCGCGTAGATCACCAATAAGTATTTGTTTTAGTTCTTTGATTCTCCAACAGTACAGAAATGGATTGAGAGAAGAATTAAAATAAATTGCAATAGCACTAAAATGCAGTGCAAAGCTAGTTATTAAGTCCGGTGATAAGTATGACAAACAGCGTTGATAAGTAAGGAATGTAACAGACGAGGAGAAGCCCGACGATCCACAGCATATCATTGACAGTTTTCTTGTACTGAAGCACATTAAAGTCAACAGATTCACCGAAATTCCGTTGTTGATGAATTTGTGCAACATGACGGCGAAGACCACGATGAATGCTGAGATAACACAGAACAGTTATCAGACAACAAGTGAACATTCCGGCAGCTCCCGATAACAAGTTCACTCGTGCACTCCAAAACCAGGATCCCGACCAAAGCGCTCCGATGATCCACTCTACAACTAGGACGCAAATAACTCGATTAAGTTTCACAAGTTCTCGGTATCTCAAGCGAAGATGAAACGCGAGATATCTATCAATGGCAATTGTGGCTATCGTAGCAAGCGCAACCGACCCATTGAAAGTAGAAGACTTTTTGCCCTCCTGAAGAAGAAGGAAACTATTGAAGGACTTTACATTGTACTAGTTGAGCAATACTTTTCTGCGATGTTAATATTTAAGAGCAAAATTGGAAATGGTCAAAATTAACTTCCCTTCATTTTTTGTGTGAAGTTAGTCCTTTGGGTGGAAGTAACCATGAAGGGATTTTTTCATTTCTCGTGATAAACCAAACTTGGTATCAGGGGGGGAAGTTCATGCCCAAAAATGCATTTTTTTGGATGTTTTAATCCCTGAAAATTGACTTTTTGTTAGCTAATTTTATCAAAGCGCAAGAGACTGGTTGAAATTCTATTCACATCCTAGCAACGTTTCATCCTTCCACTTCACAAAAATGCTATTAAATTTTTTCTCTGTTCCCGGGGGGACCCCTGGCCCTCCATTCTTTGTAAGGGGAGAACTCTACTTTTGAAAAACTGAAAATGAGACATCTTTGACTAAACCAAAATCTAATTGGTATTCACATTTTGATTAAATTCGAAATTGTAAATAAATATTTGATCCTTTCTTAATCTTTTGATGCTTAAAAGTCCGCGGGCACTCTTGTGGTTTTTGTAGGGCACGTGATTTAAAACAGGCACCTTAGGCAGAATGACAATTTTCTACTATTTTAAGTGGCCACTTATTAGAACTTAAGGAATGCTACAGCAGTTATATACCATTATGTTGTTTTTTTATCATCTATAGATTGCTATTATTTCCCTTTTGTAGGATAATATTACGCGAATTGAGAAATATTACTTTTTCCACATCACACTCTCGTTGGGGACTGTTAATTTATGCCAAAACAGTACTCAGTTAACCGGTTGAGAAAACTATAAAAATAAACTGAACATCAACTAAACTAAAAAATAAGCTTTATAAGAAACAATTGTTGTCTGACATACCATTTTGTACAGTAATCAGTTCACGAGCGGCCTTAGAGCCAACCCCAAGTCGCGCCAAATTCAGAGATCCTTCAAGGTTCCATTTCGGTCACGACGATTATTATCGCCAGATCAAGAGTTCAGTTCCCATCCTTGTTATTCTAAAGTTCTTAAGGACATATCTATTACGATGAGGGCATGAACTCGCTAATTCGTTTCGCTTATTTAGGGTACATAGATCTTTTCTACAGATTATTACAAACTTTTCGTGACGACACAGATTACATTTCTTGCTAACATTATTGTATGGTCGGCATCTTTTCAGAACTTTCCATTTAATTTCGAAGGGTTTCTTTGCATCTTTGAGAGTCCAAATGTGTTTTGATAGTTCAGTTTCGTTTCTTCTGTTTGTGTGATGGAAAGAGGTCTGGTGGTTCCTGTACCGTTCCTTGAAGTTAGTTGCTAGTCCCACGTAGGATTCAGTTGCTGCGTCAGTCGTAATTGTTGCTTGGTAAACCACATTTTGTTGAAGGCATTTTCCATCGAGTGGGCACTCTGTTTTGTTTCGGCAGTTGAACTCTTTTGGCTGCTGCGGTGTCGTCGTTGGGACATTTGCAAGGATGTTTTTGTTGTGTGACGCGATGATGGTTTTCATATTAGGCATACATGAGTAGCTGAGCTTAAGTGTATGTCGGTTGAAGATCTTGTGTAGAGGGTGGTTCTGGGAAAAAACATTTGTCTACGATGCCCAGAAACTTTTTTCCGACGTTTGTTTTTACGTTTGCGTCCCAAACCTTGGAAAAACGTTTCTGGGCATCTAACTTCAAGGAACGGTACAGGAACCACCAGACCTCTTTCCGTCACACAAGCAGAAGAAACGAAACTGAACTATACATACATACATACATGGATGGATGGATGGATGGATGGATGGATGGATGGATGGATGGATGGATGGATGGAATCTTTTATTTATACACGAAATCTTATCAAATTTAAACATACAGGTTTAAATTTGGTTTCCATAAAATCCGTGAATTAAATAATTAATACAATACTTTAAAATTTGTACTTAAACGTAACAATTTACAAGGCGATCTTTAACTAATTACTTTACAAGTGCCGGTAGTAAGCCTCTTTTAAACTTTTCCAAAGACCTTTCTTCTTTGAGGTAGCGAGGGAGAGCATTCCAGACCTTGACGCCACTGAAAGCAAAACTATTCTTATAGTAATTTGTTCTGCATTTGGGCAGTTCTAGGTCGTAATTAGAAGATCTCAGACCGTAATTGTTTAAGGCGTTATTAGAAGTGAACATTTCGGTAAGGTATGGAGGTGCCAGGCCGTTAACGATTTTAAACATCATAATGGCCTTGTGAAATTGTCTCATGGAATTTAACTGAGTCCAGCCTAATTCCTCGAAAACCTCTCCAGAAGGCTTACTATAAGCAACACCAGTAACAATACGAGCCGCCCTATTTTGAAGCCTTTGAAGACTATTACTTAATGTGTCACCTATTGAGTCCCAGACAAGACAACAATAACTGAAATAAGGCTCAATAATTGACCTATATAAAGTATCGATGTTCTCACTATTTAGAATACATACATACATACATACATACACACACACACACACACACACACACACACACACACACACACACACACACACACACACACACACACAAACAAACACACAAACAAACAAACAAACAAACAAACATAGAAAGCCAAAAACTTCACGCTGGCTAAGACCCTATGTTTTCAACATAGGTAAAAAAGGTGAGATCTTTTAGAGGAAGACCCAGAAGCTAATACAAAGGGATGGAACAATAGCTCAATTAAGCTGCCCCGAGCCGCGAAGATGTGAGCGTATCCTTTTGTTCTAAATGTGTCAATGAAACTGCAGAGAATTATTACACTATATTATCGTGGAGCTTTGTGGATTTACTTACGTATTTCGCAAAACACTTTCAACTTTGGTTTACATTTATCAAAACGGAGCATTTTGAGAGCTTCAAAAAGAGATCTTGAACGAGAAACTTTGATCACTGTAGGCCGAGATTCGACTTTTTTCGTCGAGCAACGGGGGTTTACCTCGGTGTAAGAACCTGACAAGATTTTCTTTGTTTGTTAGCTTTTGTTTTGCTGTACGGTATTGTTTAAAATGTTTTTGTTTCCTTTGTTTTACGTCATCCGTGAGTTTCACAGGCTCTTACACCGAGGTAAAGCCAGCAACGGTTTCGAACTGCGTAGCTGACCACTGAGAGTATAGCCATCTTTTCTGGCATGCGTTGTGTTTAAGCTTACCGTAATTAAAAGGATTGCATCAGCCACTTGAACAATTTGAAGCTTTGATAGGAAAGCGTTCGGGGAGTCGGAAAAGCGACTGTATAATTATAACGACCGATCGATCGGCAGTTTCGGTTTCAATCCGCCATGGCGCCGCCATGAAGAAGAAGAAGGCTTCGCATGTTATAAGCTTACGTTAAGAAATAAGCTCATTCACAACTTGTTAGAATGATCTAAATTGTTCCATGAATCACGACTTTTGTCTCCCGTAGAACAAAAATTTTACTCTCTCCGCACACAGATTTTTATTCACCGACAACGAGGTGAATTTGCGTGTTTATTTCGCGCTCGTGATCCATGTCAAAATTAAGCTGTAGTATAATACCCGCTTGTTTTCATTAAGCGACTTATTTATTTGTGTGTTATTTAATTGCTGTGGTAAAGTGTGCAAAACTCCTTTGCCTTTTCAACCATTCCTCCGAGTCCATTTAAAGTTTGAATGTGAAAACAACAAAACAAAACCTAGCTTTTGTTATGCAAAATGGAGCCTGTAAAACTGGATAGAAGCTAAAACTGCAAAACACTCGCAGATCGCGAACTGTTGTTTGCTGTTGAGGACGATTTTCTATTTCTTCGATCGTACGCGTGCAATATGGAATTTACTATAGGCGAGACCGTTGAAGCCGTCGACCAGTTTGGCGTGTGGACGACTGCCAGGATCAGTCCGGGCCATAACCAGAACTGGATATATGGTGACGTCATCAGAAAAGTCAATATGGCCGCCAAAGCTGGGCACACTATATTTAGTCATTTCTGAGCTCTTTTCTCGGTGGTAAACGACCCTGTTCCCAAAAGGCTTTGCACACAATAGCACTAAACAATGGAGATGCAGTTGAGTGGGAACTAATGGCTTCTTGTAACGTGTTGAGGATTTTGAGCACGAGAACCGTCGCGAGGTTCGCTAAGTTTTATTCGATTACATAGCGAGTGGGCATCAGATAAGTGGAAAAACAAGGTACGTAGCATTTTTTTTGTCTTTCCAAAAAAATGTCACGAATATCTTTACAAAATTTGCCTTTAATTGATGGTATTTTTGTATGGTAACGCGGCTGCATTGTCGGTAACACGGCTTTCGAAGTAGCAGTGGAGTTTCGGCTAGTCCGTTGGCCGATCGAAGGCTGCTGTGACTCGAATTTCACGCTGTGTTCATTTTTCCCGTGCAATCAAGGAAAAGCACCGTGAATGTAGATTTTGTGGGAGTGAAATAAAGCAAAACTAAAAAAACATGGGAGACGAGACCTTGCAAGCTGTAGGCCGCATTGGAAACGGTTCTCTACTGTCGTGAGAAATTAGGATTATAAAAGCTGTGTGCAGCTTGCAGAACAAAATGTTATCATATTCTGGCAGTAGAAATTTAAATGGGGTTTTAGATGCTCATCTCATCATCTAGGTCAAATGTGCTTTTTGGAAAATATTTGTGGTGCTTTCTTGCATAAGCAGCTGCAAGATGCTTTTATTCACGACCTAAATTTTTTTCTTCCAGATAAATTTTGACATATTTTATTTACTCGGTCAGCTCTCACTTCTGGCACTGCTGTAAACTGGTGTTGTTTTTTGTTTGATGCTGATGTGATTTGAAGACTTGCATCATTTTGTTTTCTACTGTCTATTTAAATTAATTTACTAATTTGCTCTTACCATCACAAAACAAGACTAAGGAAAAAAGTATTTGCAACAACATGCTCAGAGGTTACTTCAGATTTAACAACAAGAGTTGCTTTTTTCCAGGTTATGCAGAGCTGCTTACCCAGAAGAACTGGCACAATTGGGAGTGTTATGATGCAAGATGTTTGCATAAATAATAAATTATTGTCAAAAGAAGGATTGTTAATAATGCTTTTTCATTATTTTTGTGCAACTGTTATAACCGTGTGGGTTTGCCAGGCTGGGAATTGAAAATGCAGAGCACTGGGGAGTCAAAGGAAATGTTGGCATCACTCAAGGGGGATGATACCTATACTGCCTCCAAAACTACAGCATGAAATGCAAGCATTCCTAAGATTAGCCTTCAACCTTCCCACTGCTCTGCATACCCTGCTTGATAGACAAGCTAGGGAAGCAGATGAGTCTTCTCCCCGGGGAGATTAGAATAACATTTTCTTACATGATGATAGTAGTGACATTCCTTAGACTTTTCACCTGTGGCATAACTCCAGTGAGTCAAGAATAATATTGCTCTCCAGATTTTTCTTAATTGTAATCCTAGAGGAGACCAATCTGGACATGACAGAAGTTGATTGCTTTAAAGGATCCTAGTCAGGCACGCCTTTGTTATTGTTTTGATCCGAAATTTGCGATCAAATTACTCGTCGAACGTGACAAAACCGACAAAATGTCAACAGTTCAACTGGTAAAAATATAAATTGTAGCCTGAAGCTGAAATTTCTTCGCTTGGTTTTGATTTTAGTGCCAGTAAAAGGGCTTTCGATTATTTTCAGCGCATTTTGGCGGTTGTCTAAAAACCAAGGACTCAAAGAATGTTTGTGTTCGTAAGTCGGTCAGCCTCCCAGTCCGCCGGCTACCCAAAAGCGAACTACATTCAGCGAGCGCTCGCGGAACATGATTTACAAGCGAATCTAGAATCATAAAGGTTTGGAATCTTGTTCAATTGGGTATTCTTGGCTTTTCCATCGCCACAAAACACAAAAGGCGAATGCATCGAGGGCATAAATGTTTCCAAAACTCACTCGATCACGCCGCTGTGATCATCGCCCCGAACCGCATTTAGTTTTAATTAGCGCTAGATAAAGCGAGAACATTTCACATTCCTTTCAAATAGAAGAAACTCTTTATTATCAATAGCTTTTATTTCTTTGTTATCCTCGCACGGGATAGATATTCATTTCAATTTTCAAAATACTTGAATTGCCATGAAAACAAAATGTACTGCAGCTAGCTAAGGTGTCGACTGCGGCTAACAGATCTGATTTACAAAGTTTCTGTTGCAAACCATTCTTTCTCCTCCTTTTCTGCAATTCCAGGGATTTATAGCTTATGGCAAAAGTCAAAGTGTTGTTCTTAGGCATCGAAGGCTTTGAAGCTTTCGCTTTAGCGTCGCTACCCACACTGCAGAGCGAGTTCCGTCGTCACATTTAAAGACCAAAACATTTCAGCGCGTGAAGAACCTGAAGACGCGCTCTGTAATGAAGTAAAATGTCGGCGAATAAGCTTGACCAGTATTTCAATCTATTGGATATCTTTTGCTTGACTAGTGCGATAACCAAGAAGGTCCTTGAATAATGATTTCTTTCATAAGCTTGACTGTTTTGGTACTGCCATGCGAAGGAGAGCATAAACCGCTTAGAGTCCTGGCGTTGTCTCGCACATTTCACGAGAAAAATAGCAAACAACCACAAAATAACCGGCCAGATGTAACTGCTATTAATTTTTTAAGGCCAAGAAAGTGAATGAAGGCCCAAGCTGGCCGTATTGGTGCGGATGTAGCCAGATTTCAATTCATTGTGAAAAAATCCTGGTTTTAGATGGCATAGAAAATGGCGGATTTCTCACTCGATGCGCGCAAAGCACTGTGGGTGACTAGGATCCTTTAAGATCCCATTATGAAACATCTACACCACGCTCACAACAATGATGGAAATATTTTAATTTCTTTATTTACAACACTAAGTAATACCATGATGTATTACTAGTATGACTAGTATGTATTGTTATGTAGTATGTATTGTTAGTATTCCATCCTGTCTACTCAAAGTGATATCCAAATCGGCAGTTTGCAACCCCTCTCTCCTTCCATATGAGAGTACGCCCTGGGTGGTTTGAACACTTTAACGGTGAAGTCGAGTGATCATGGGGTGGAAAAATTTTCCTTGAATGAAGTTGAATTTTCCCTGCAATTGTATGTGCTTATTGCTGTTTTACACAAGTGTTTGTAAGTCATATCTTGGCACAATATCAAAACTTTTATTAGCAAGGCATAGCTTATCACAACTTAAAATGTACTTCCTGTAAAGATATTGGGAGAATAAGATTGTTAAACAAGATTGAACAGTTTGCTGATCAGTGTAGGCTACTTACTACTTGGATAGTGTCATCAGCAATGAAAGTGATCTTGCTAGCCATCTGAACTGGATCTATATTATAGAGATCCTCTTCATTGAGTTGTGGATTAGCAAACAATTAAAGGAATAGTTTATTTTATTTCCAAAGCCAATTCAGGGGCTTGTTTCAGTTGTTTTTTGCATTCACACTAACTATTCAAACTAGTACACTCTCTAATAAGTGCTCTGGGTTGGATGGGACTATTGCATTGCCCTATCTCAAATAAGTGTTATGTCTTGTTTATGTGCTCACTGCAGGGTCAAAATCCCTGTATCCTTACTGGTACAGTAAAACATGTACCTTGGCCATTAGTTCCTATCCTGTAGAATTTTCAGTTGGTTGAGTTTATTTGAAGTGAAAGAATATAATATATCTGCTTAAAATACATGTATAATTAGCTTACAATTTTTAACCCTGTGTGCACAAAAATAAAAAGCAATCAGTTTTAACATCAGCCTCTGAGGCCTCAGCAGTGAAAGACACCTTTACCATCTAAGGATGGCCACTGGAATTTTAAATTTCATTGATAGTGGATTTTCCACAGCTAACAATTACAGAGACAGTTTTCAGCAGTGGATTTTATTTGTGACCACTGAATTTTTCTACACAAGCAATTCATACAATCTGGGTGATCCTGAACATTTTATACAAGCACACCTGAAACACTTATACAGGCTAGGCAGAACATTTTCAGTGCCAAAAACTGACTGTCTTCGTTGTTTATAAATTGCACGGAATCCTTCCGTCGTATATAGCCGGGATATAGGTAAGCTTATGCCTACTAAGTAAAACAGCTACCGATAAGCAAAACAGAGCTACCGAGAAAGATTATGAATGGTACCGTCCGCCTTCAGTTTAGTAAGGCGCAAGTCTCACAACAATCCGAACCACACATCCACACAGCTTCGACTATGCTAGTTCTCTGATGAATGAGTACTTTAATTTAGAGACAACGAATACCACGCGTTCTGCTTTTATATACTCGAGCAACAAATTATTCTCGGCCCAATAGAGGCAGAAACGTCTTCGTTGATGGTATAATTACAAACCAGCCGTAAGAAAGTTTCAGGACGCTTCGGCTGTCCTAGCTAATACTTGGCGAATACGACCTCATCCGAATAAAGAAAATTGTCTATATTTCTGTTTGAACCCTTTCTTTAACAAGACCTGCGAGCTGAAATCGAAAGCTTTCGATCTGTTTTTCGCTGTACTCTCTCCTGGAACTTAGTCCTTTCGCGGTGAAGGTAATGTTTTGATCATGTGTGAACCAATCAGATTACAAGAAATTTTATACCCAGTTCTGGTTATGGCCCGGACTGAGGATCATTGAGAAACGAGATGATTCCGTGGTTGTCACGTTTCCCCAGTGGAAGTCCGAGTGGGACCGAGAAATCTCTGATGCCAGCGAGGTGAGGAAGAAGACGATGGAAGAAGTGCTGATTCCACGTCATCTTGCCAATAACAAGGTAAATGGAAGCATATTAAACTCTCGGTTTTCAATTTTGATCGTTTTCCAATCGCGTTTTTCTGTACTTGTTCACAGTTGTTGTGTGCGTGACTTATTTTAACACCTCTTCTTATTCCTAGAGTCCAAATTTAAAAAAGCTTCTGGCAGGAGACACAGTTTATTTAGCCGGAAAAGATGTCACCGTGTGCTTGTCTGATCCCATTCGAAAATTGGTAAGTTGGCGTGTTTTGTTTGGTTAAAACCCTGGTTTGCCATTTAATGTCAACATGTATATTCTCCTCACAGATTTCCATACATTTCTTCAAATGCTAGTAGAGAGAATTTGGGAAATATCAGTGCAGTGAAGATTATAGGTTGCTTTATTCAAATCACCTGAAAACAAATCTGGGCCACAAATCTCGAATGTATTATGACAAATCAATATTATTTTTGAAACTAACAAATTCTGACTCCTGGGTTTGTGGTTAGAAATAATTTATTTCTTGTTTTCTCTGATGTATACCGTATTTTCTTAATTTACTACCAGGGGCATTTATTTACAACTCAACCTTGTAGACCCAGCATCTATTTTACAAAGGTATTTTTTGTAGCCCTCATCACTCACATAAGAACAGTTTGAAATAAATGCCTGTGACCTGGAAAACCCAACATTCAGGGCCCTGCAATTAATTGAGGGAATACAGTAAATAATGTTATGGCATTCAGGGTTGTATGAAAATTGTTGAAGAAATTTGGATGAACTTAAGCAGCTGTGGAGAAAGAGGTGCACTCCGCTCATATTTCTACCGCTTTTTCTGTTACTGGTAACTCCTCTTGTGTAAATAAAAAGATAGACAGCTAACAAATCTACAAACGAGCTTTTATTGAAAAAGTTGATAATTTTGTTTTGTTCTCAGGTTACTGTGAAGCTGACTGATGCTACCATCCAGACTGTCAATGTGTGGGAGCTGGAGTCGTCAAGGAAAGAGGATGAACACCAGGCAAACGCAAGGAAAAGGAAGAGAAAGGATGTGTCCAGCCTCAACCAAATGCAGCGGCGGCAGCAGCAGCAGCAGCAGCAGCAGCAGCAGCAGCAGCAGCCAGAACCTCAGCAACCAGCAGCTACTGAAAGTGGCTTTTTGGAATTTTGTTTCTATGTCATACCCAATGGCACCGTAATCAGAGTTGGCTCATTTTATACTCTGGCCTTTTCTGGAAATTCAGTTTTTGTTTGTAATAGTATTTCAAGGCTGAACAATCAATTTATTTTTAAGTTTGTGCTTTGTTCAGTTGTCAGTGAAAAGGTTGATGATTTACTTCAGGGTGTTGCTTGCAGCATAGAAGACCCTCAACAAATTTTATTGTGTTCAGAGGTTGTTTGTAACTCCAGAGTTAGAAATCTTGTGGATAAGATCATTTATGAGGGCTGGGAAAGGGTGTTAAGTTGTCAAAGGAACAATATTGGGAATCTTTCTTACTTGTTAGACTTAAGAAAGAGCTGTTTAGCAAGTCAAATACGTCAAGGTGTATGGTCTGGAATTTCACGCACGGCCACTCGTCCTGCACAGCCCATTAACCTTGGCATATTTGACCCTGTGCTCGAAACTCAAATCTTTGGCCTTTCAAGTAAGAATCAATTTCAACTGGTTTATAAGGGAAAAGACATTGCTAGGTTAGACACCTTGCTTGGTGCACTGTGGGATGTTAAGATTTTAGAGCCTACCAATCCTCAGTCTCATTTTAAGTATGTTTGTCAGGTCAAGCTGTTTGTGCACAAGTCATCTTTGAGCCTGCCTTTTCATTTTTTGTATTCCGAGTCAAACGTTCCATTTACAGTAACCTATAGGAGCATATGTATTTATTAGTCACTGTATTTGCTCGAATAACTTCTGACCCCTTCTATTAAAAGGTGCATCTACAATTCACCACCCGTATTGAAAGGTCAAATGTATAATTGAGGTGCTGTGGGTTACATGTATTTGAATGGGAGGGAATGTTTGTTCAGGTTTTGCAGTTGTTCACAGGATATACGGGATTTCTGTCTGTGTTTCTTGCAAATTGATCCTTGATTCTTTAATAAATGCCATGCCCTCTCAAAGAAGCTCAGTTTCTAATAAATGCCCTGGGTGATTATTCGAGGAAATGCAGTATACATGTTGATGAATGATACCAGTAGACTTAGAGCAGTAGCTTTGGATGGCAAGCAGTGGGAGAGTTTTTCAATTTGATTTTTTAACAGTTATGATTTAAATAAGTTTCAACTTTTGGGTATGAAGTGGGCTGACACAGTTTTCTGTGTATTGATTCATATCTAGCTTTGTTTATAGTTTTCCATGGCCATTCATTTGTTTTTGTTTATTTTTTTTCAATTTGTGCAAGCTTGTGCTTGAAATTTCAACAAAACTTAACATTTACACTTAAAAGTGTGGTTTGTATGTTCAAAAATAGATTTTTTCAAAATAGTACATGTACAGTAGAAGTTTCCCGAGCCGACACCATCTGTGATACAGGAAAAAATGTCTGCAGTTAAATCTGGTCATTTGTTGGAATACGTGGAGTGTTAAAATAGGGTTACAAGTTTGTCTGCTCTGGGAACTTTGACCGTAAAGCAATTTTGCTGTTACAAAATAAAGGAGACGTTCATCTGTTAAACGTTCTTACTTGTTATTTCAACTGTTATATCAGCATGATGTGTACATATTTAATATCTGAATGCTTGAAAATAAATAAACATTGTAATTCTTGCAACAAAATGCTTGATTGATGTTGTGTTTTGAAGCTGAACAGAAGGGATTTGTTCAATTAAATAATAATAATCATAATAATAATTGACCACTCCCGGCCATGAGGGGCTTTTCAGGGACAAATATGAAAGAAATAAGCCAAATAAACATAATAGCTTTAAGAACCCCAACTGACGGGAGGCAAAGGAGCTGGCTATTTACAATTGTGACTGAGGAGTCGAACTTGGGTCTTCCAAGAACAACCAGGGTTTGTACCCTTTTTCAGAAGCAATTTTCCAGGCCTTTCCAAGACTTTTTCAGGACTCAGATAGATTTTTCCAGAACTCCTAAATGCACAATAATTGAAGCAATAATCCCTTACAAAAATAATACTGCAGAAATATGTTTTAAAAGAAAACTTTATTACAAGAGTTTAAAGAATTCCAGGACCTGCATTACTTTTCCAGGACTTTCCAGTCCTGGAAAATGCCAGAATAAAATTCCAGGATTTCCAGGGCCCCTACGAACCCTGAACAACTCCATCTTGTGCTCAGAACAAGAAAAGCGTGAGGGGCATTAGATGCTGCCTTTGTTCTCCCTCCCCTTGGGGTGCACTATAAATTACAATCACTCAAGATATGAGCCCAAGTGGTGCAGCGAAAGTCTGCGACAAATATTTGTTTGGCCAAGTGAAAGCCGGGAGACTGGGTGACCGACAAAAAAAAAAAAACAGCACAAAAAGGGTATTACAACCCTGTCCTAATAGCGGGTAAGAAGAAATTAAATTATGCCACTTAAACAACAGGACACTTGTTGCATGTCCTGTCACTCCAGGGCCATTACAGACTTGTTCTCCCTCAGAGAGATGAGGTTTATTACAAAATCTGATAACTAATCAGTAATGAAAAGGATAATGAAACGGACAGTCGACCAGTCAAACCAGTAATAAGGAGACAATCGTTTGGCAAAATTTTATAACTTTCGTTATAACAGTGATGAAATTCTTATATGCAGTCAAATCACTTTACTACAGACGTCAAAGGGACAGAACAATGTAATAATGGTAAGAGAGCTATTTGACATCCACAATTCACAGTTGTCATCTGTTGTCATTATTTCAGTATATGTAATGTGCTATATTATATCATGTCAGCCAATTGAATAAAAAATGCCTTAAGCCAATAAAATTTTTATCTTCTCTCAGTTTTATTTCAAGTGTATGCCCATGGGTATATGGTAGCTACACACTTGGTTGATTGAGCTGGAACTATCAATCTGCCCTTAAAAACAGGCCGAAAGGGATGGGAAGTGCACTTGGTGGCATGTAAAATCTTAGACACACAACTTATCAAAAAGTTTTTCCTTGACTTATTCTCTCCAGTAATAGGATCACAGGTGCCAAACAGACCAGGGCTTTGGATTTTATCTTCAGTGGCAATATTCTATGTATGTATTACTGCCTTATGGATGCTATAAGATAACGGAGTAAGAGAGAAAACAAATTCCGGTGCTTTTTTGAGGCAGTTTTAGTAACTGCATGGCACAAGCATAATCCTATTTTAAAACATGAGCATAATCGCTACATAATTATAATGTGGGGATATTTTTATCGTACTTATGTCAAACAGTTGATAAAATCTATTGTTTGAAACTGGTTTGTGATTGATGCAAATGATTTATTTTCAGTTATGTGGACACCGACTGTGAAGTGACATGGCAAGCTTATCATTCTGTGTTCACACATATACCGTAAATTTCTGAAAACCCCCCTACTTAAAAGCCTTCCTGTAAAAAAGCCCCCCCCCCCCAACCCCAAATCTCCGAAGCAAATATCCTTCTGATAATATTTAGCCCTTCCAAACATATGCCCATGGACTGTTAGGGTTAGTTGTTTTAAGCTGTTATCTCAGTATATTGTCAAGCTCAACCCATTTTGAAACTCAAACCCTCCAGTGAGCCCCTCTGAAAAAAGGCTCCCCCAAAAACAGGCTCACCAATAAGCCCTTTGAACAAATATACAGTGTAAGCCCAAGGCTTACGCGGCCGGGATATGCGGGCACTACCACGAATCTTCAGTTTGTTTTGAATACCCCAAAAAATCCCTACTTAAATCAAGCCACCCAAAAAGTACCTGCCAAATTTTCCTACCCCAAAAAAGCCCAGAATCGAAAATTTTAAACCCCAAAAAATCCTTCGATCATCCCCATCACTTGAAATCCGGGGTACCCCCCCCCCCCCCGGGGGCTTAATATCAGAATTTTACGGTATTGACAAAAATGTGAACTGGGTAAATCAGAAGTATTTTTTTGCCCATCCTTAGACAGTAGAATCCTGATAATTTCTAGAGCCCTCGGTTTTTTGAAACTCCTGATAATTCAAACCAAAACTGATTTCCCCTCACCAGTCAAACACTGTAATTTTACCCCTGATTTTTCGAACCCTTCGATAATTCGAACCAATTTCCTTTTCCCCAGGAGGTTCGAAAAATCGGGATTCCACTGTACCTACAAGTTCTCATAAACTTGAAACTATCAGTTGTTAAAATAATAGATGTTTTATTTACAGTCAAATTTGTACATTCCAATGTTAAAAAAAAACTGTTCAAAGGATATTTGCTATTTACAATTTAAAATTCATTTGATTGTCAGCAGTAAAAATAATTGGTAAATTATGTTTGCTGCTTTAACAGTGACCTTAATATGCCTTTCAATAACATGCAAACTCTAAAGTTCTCGACTCAACGAATGGTTACAGGTTTTTTTGGTAGGTTTCAGCTTTCATAGTCCATTGGTTGTCGACTAATATATCATTGACAGCAGTTTTAAACCATTAATGCTAGTTGGGGTTTTAAGGTCATGAGTGTGCATGTTACTGAAAGGTGCAGTAAGGATATCTGAAGGGAAAGTTGTACTTTTTTGCACCTAATTCATTTTCGTGAAGGCAAAAGTCACAGTTTGTAATTGGGACTGTTCATTATTTTTGGGCTCTTTTGCTTGGCTCCACTTCTCAGTCTTTTGTTTGAAGTCAGTTATACCGATATCCTTGAATTTCCTCTTCTCTTCAACAGTCATGATCCTCCACTTCTCTGATACCATGGCATTAATGTCCTTCAAATTTTTCTCTGGATGTTCTTTAGCAAAATGTTTGAATTCCTCTTTAAGGAATGTAACATAACCATTTGCTGGACGTTTTGGTTCTTGTTTGGGTACGTTATCGCAGTTATTTTCTTCGACTTGCGATAATTTGCGCTTTTGCGGCAACGCTTTCTTTAAATCTCTATGCGCACTTCTTTTCTGATTGCTGAGAAGCTCGCTCTGTTTTACAGGCTTGGCTTGCAGTAAGGAGCTTGCTGGGGCATTCTCCAAGTTTGTTAAATTTAACTTGTATTCATTAATGTCTGCAATGGCTTTGTCTTTGTCTGATTGGAGAACAAAGAGCTTTGATACTATCGGCCACTTGTGTCGGTAAGCATGAATGAGTGGCTTGCTTATTTTTTGATGTCTTTATCAAGCTCCCTTTGAGACGTGATCATGACGTGTTAGTTTGCCTGTGAGTTTTCAAGGTAGTCGCACATGGGCCAAAGGTAACCCCCAGCAGTGTGCTGCCGGTACCCATTTATACACCTGGATGGAGAGAGATAATGTAGGGGAAATTTTTCTTTTCTAAGAAACAAGATGGCGTGTGTGCTTGCATTTGTGTTTGTACTGCACACGTGAACCAGCCTTCAGTGTAGCTACACAAGGTATATATGTATTACGCTTTCTTGTCATAACTGACAAGTGTAATAATTACAATTAAGAAAATGTATATTAAAAATCCTTATTTTGTCGGTTTTTTACACTGCAGATGCCTTCATTATGTTCTGCCACAAACTAAACTGAACAGTCATGTGGTGCATAATAAACATAAAAATCAAATGATGGCTATAATAAGAACAGTTTTGAAATACACCTCATTGGACGTTTAATGGGAAAAACATGAAAGGCTGAAGTAGGCTTCCTTGCATTTCTGTTTGTATTAACCAGGAGTTCGCTAAACAGAATCTACCGCCTGTATAGATTTGAAATGGTAAACCGTATGTATTTTTATCACGTTACTTTCATGGTAGTCTATTTCAATAAATTCATACTTCAAACACTGACATCTTAATTGTCAGTTTGCCTCATCTTCAGTTCAGTTGATCATTGTGTCCTTTGAAAAAGATTACAAACTATGTCTTACCGTGCTTTTCTAGCAGCTGATCCAGATCTTTGTATCCCTTTTTCTTTACATGTATGTTTACTCCCAGAACAAAGAGAAGTGACTCGTCGATTTCGAAGTACTTCTTGTCGCCTATCAAGATCGGCTTGAAGTTTTCAGGCCACGTTCTTTGGTCTGAAGAGTCATCCATTGTCACCATACTGCTGATCCTTCAGTTTTCCCGACATATCAAACTACACAGGCGTTTATAGCAGGGGATCATAGAATCTAACAAATTTTCGTATAGCTTTCGGTCCCGGCTGATATTTTGATTTTGAATATTGCGATCGGGCGTGACGACTAACGTGTCAAGTTGCCATGTCAACGTGGAGAACAGACGAATGAGGTACCGGCCGGTCTCCGCGGATCGTTTCCGGTCTTGTTCGAGATGCAGTCGCGTAACAAAAACGCTCGCAGCGATCGAAGGTTTCTTTATAAAACAAATATTTCAAACAAAGCAAAGCGAGTTCAAACAAACACATAAACAGAGATAAATCAAGGGAAAGAGTACAGAGTCTTAAAGACCACATTCTAATACATCGCGCTGTCTTTTTTTACACGCATTCACCGCTTGTGTTCTTTTTATTTATATCGAAGAGAGAGTTCGTTGCTGCAGGTACTTTATAAATCTGTAGGGTTACATTCAGAAATGCCTTATAAAAGCGGAAATATTTCCAGACAAGCGAGTAGCGAAGAAATTGATACTACTAGAGATGAAGTATTTACAAATAAGCTTTATCTGCGAATTTATGTGGTTTAGTTTTGTTTACTTTGTAATAGTGTGCGTGACCGAAAATGAATATTTTAGCGCAGTGTCCGCCGCTTTGTAAGCATCTCTGGGGATTTTAACAGGCAAGCTGCAGCGTCTTTTGATGAAATGTAATACACATCAAGTAACAATAGGGATTTAAAAATCGATCAAGCAGCAAATTTGAAACAAAGGGAAAATGTCTCACCTACATCAAAGCTTTTGCGCTCTTCGGAAATAGATGCGTCTTCGGCAAGTAATCGACAATGAGCAAGAACAATAGGATGAATATATGAATACTTAACGACCCCAAAATTTGGGGTACACACTTAAATCGGTGTGAAGTTGTAATGCTAAGATTATATCTGGATGTCCTCTTAACTTTGACTAGTCCCCTAAGGTACTCAGGTGCATTGCCATAGATACACTTATGAGCAAGTATTGCTATCTTAAAAATGACCATAAACCGTACTGGGAGCCAATGTAGCTTAACAAGTGTAGGAGTAATGTTATCATACTTTGCAACATTGCTAACAAGGCGAGCTGCTGCATTTTGTAAACGTTGTAGCTTACTTAGCTGGACGGCTGGAACACCAACCAAGAGGCTATTGCAGAAATCTACTCCGTGACATTATAACTGTTTGAACTATGGATTTCCTGTCATCGTAACTCAAATACTTCCTAATACGTCCAATATTATGCAGATGATAAATAACAGATTGGCACGTTTTATTTATATGCGCAGACATTGTAGGATTCACATCCAATCACGCCCTGAGGTTCCTAACAGTCGTTACAGCCAGTACTTTTGTATGGCCGACTACAATTTCAGATACATTAACCTTATCTAGCCGAGCGCGCGTGCCTATAATCATAAATTCCGTCTTATCATCGTTCAGTTTTAGCTTATCTGCAGTCATCCAACTCCTCATATCTGTGATGCAATCTTGAAGAGCAGCGATAGCATCCTGTTCCCCTGCCGCGGAATCCGGCATCCTGTGCTAAAGAAAGTCTAAAACAATAAAGGCTTTGAAATAAGCAAAACCTCGAGCCAGAATAGGAATTGAAAGGAAAAAGCGACAAAGCGTATAACTTTATTGTTTATATAATACCAAATTTAAAGTGGATAAAAAACTGATCATATTATCTGTCTAACAAAATGAAATAAATTGAAACTTAGTCAAAAGCTAAATGAATGCTGTCTTAGTCCGATACAGAAAATAACTGAGTTGTTTATTTAACTGAACGAGATGAAAAGGGCAAAACAAACTTTCAAATGCTAACCTTATTTTCAATTCACAAATTCGACGGCACGGAGGTGTGAGCTGCTCGAAATCAGTCAAAAAAGCCAACAACTAAACATGCTTCTTCGCATAAAAGGCAGCACATCCATTAAAATACACTACGTTGAAAATGGCATGGACCACTAGCTTATTCTGTGGTCCAACCAGCACCCACTTTTACCATGCCTCGCAACAATTCTCAAAACCTATCTACATCTTTGCCTGTGTTGTTAACGGGATGAACGCAGTCCTAACGGCTTTGGGAAACACCATGATATTATTCGCTCTTCGAAAATGCCATTCTCTACATTCTCCATCGAAAGCTTTGCTTTTTGGTTTAGCGTTGGCGGATCTTTTCGTTGGACTGGTTGTACTTCCTCTCTTTACAGCTTACTATCTGACAATCATCTTGGAAATACCCACGTAGTTCTGTGCGATCGCCGTCACGTATGGTAGAATTCTTGATTTCTTCCGGTTGTGGTGTGCCACAGCTCCACGGGTTAAAACATCTCTTGATTTCTTCTTTCATATATTTTCGGTCAAGGGGAATATTACGACTTATGATTGCCTGGAGACTTCACAGACAACATTTTTTGAAGGCAGCATTCGGAGGCGAAATACAGCTTATAAAGTCTCCGAGCAGTTCCACTACGAGTGAAAGTACCTGCACCACCGCCTGGTCAGGTACTAGCAGTTCATCGCGCAAGAGTAATGGAAGACCAAGGAATTAAACCTAACGCATTAGACCACCAGACCAGCTGATACTCAAAGCAATTGAACTAAAAGGACGGGACTGGAGAGCAGTGTTAGTGTTTTTTAATACGGACATGCAATTTTACTAAAACTCACAAGGATGATATAAGCTGAGCACCGCAATAGGTTTCCTGGATTGAAAATGGAAAATGAAAGCGTCATATAAACAGCCAATTTATTCATTATAAGTCGTTAAATGATTTTAACTTGTAGAAATTCATTGTTCTTGAAATCAGCGAGTTCCACTTCCCCGGAACTTCTGCTAAATCGGAAAACCCTAACTACCGTCTTCCGCGTCGTTTTAACACAATAGGAACAATAAACACAATAGACTTGCCCAAACATGCCCTCGCACTACCAACCCTGCTGCTGATTGGATACCAATCTAATAGCCTTTTGTTATTCTTTTTTTTTTTGCTTTATCACCTTACAAAAACCTACGCTTTACTTCGCGATATATTTTCTTGTGCTGGAATTCGATAAAAGTCAAGCGCTGCTAAACAACATTTGCAAATTCTGCAAACCCACTGAAGCGAATTATTTAAATAAAGTTTTAAAAGCACTTATTGTTCTCATACAAAAGAGTGCTCGCTTAATGCGCTCGAGTGAACTTAAATGTTAACATCGTCGAAAAATAATGAGGCATCAAACACGCAGATATTCAGTAACAAATCAACTTTATTTCAATCGCTCAACTAGTACAAAGCAAAGTTCTTTATAAACTATCAATGGTTTCGTTTTTCTTCAGGAGGGTGAAAAGTCTCTTGATTTCTTCCGATTGTGGTGTGTCACAGCTCCACAATTAAAACATCTCTTAATTTCTTCTTTCATATATTTTCGGTCAAGGGGAATATTATGACTGCATACGGGGCAAGTTTCACGGTTATCGTGCCGAAAGCACTTGGGACATTTCATCACCGCAGTATGATAAACATTTGAGCCTTCACACAGTGTTGACACGAACTTAGATCCTTTTGCTGTTCGATTGGATTGCTTTCAGAGTCGCTATTCTGGTTGTCGCTTTCCACTTCCGGATCACTGTTTTCCGTCTCTTAGGAGTAACAGATATTAGACTAGTTCTGAGATGTTTGTCACTGGAATTAAGCGTTGATGTCGGAGTAATTGCCCGCGAGTTGTTCAAAACAAGATATCTTTTAAGCATCCCTAAATGGAATCAATTTGCGTCTCTCTTCTTCGGAGATTTTTTTTCTCATCTCCTTTTCTCAGTGATTTCGCTTTTGGTTGTATTGCTAAAACTTCTCAGTTCGGAAGTCCTTGAAATCTATTTTAAAACTGAAATTTATTAAAACGTCATTTATGTGTTATGTAAACAATGTGCTTTGCTTTCATAAAGAATTCTTATTATTTGATGGCTTGAAAAACTTATGTAGAATTCCGCACAAATTAGACAGTCCCTTGAGTTGCTATATTATTAAACGGTATAGGAGAGGATTTAAAAAAGTATGAAATATGATATATGAGAAGTGATATCCTAATGAGCTGGATATCCTTTCTTTCCTGAAGGTGCTATACTGAATCAAATATTGACACGATGCTAAGTATTTACTTATATTTTTCCTTTGCAGCTGCCACTTTCACGCCATTAAAAAAGAAAAAATTACCCATTCATCTAGTGTTACGCAAAGAGTGATAAATAAAACATAAATTGGCAAGAACATTCCAATTCCTTTATTGCAAGACTCAAAACGCAAGATGATCAAGAAATAACACAAGCGAACGAGATCTTAAAATGCCAAAAAAATTTTTATACGGATCTTTACACCGCCGTACCAACCGATAGGTCGTATGATAAAACTTTCTTCGATGATGCAAAACATATTCGTCTAAGCGACGCTGAACAAACCGATCTTGAAAAACCCCTAACGAAAGAAGAATGTTTTAAAACATTAAAAGAGTGCGCAAAGAACAAATGCCCAGGAAGCGACGGCCTTTCAGTAGAATTTTATCTACACTTCTGGCCACTACTAGGCGATGAGATGGTTTCAAGTTTCGATTATGCTTTCACGCACGGAAAGCTAAATATAACCCAAAAACAAGGCATTATTAAAGTAGTGCCAAAGAAACGAAAAAATAGACTCTACTTGGAAAATTGGAGGCCGATATCCCTTCTCAATATAGACTATAAAATAGCAGCTAAAGCAATAGCTAGCAGACTATCTAAAGTTCTCCCAAAAATCATAAACGATGATCAAACAGGGTATATCCAAGGGCGATATATCGGACAAAACATCAGACTTATACAAGATATAATGAAAGTAACATCCCTAGAAAACATTCCCGGCCTCGCCATTTTCATCGATTTCAAAAAAGCTTTTGACTCGCTCGATTGGAACTTCTTAAACAAAACCTTGCAGTCGTTTAACTTTGGACCTTACATTCAAAAGTGGGTAAAAACCTTCTACACCGACATCTCCAGTTGTGTCGTTAATAATGGCTACGCGTCGGAATTTTTCCATTTGCAAAGAGGCGTAAGACAGGGGTGCCCGCTATCAGGTATCCTCTTTGTCCTCTGCGCTGAAATCCTAGCCAATGCCATCAGAAACAATCAATATATCAAAGGTATTAAAATTCATGACAAGGAATTTAAAATTTCGCAATATGCTGATGACACGACTGCCCTCGTTTCCGACATAACCTCAGCTGAAAAACTGTTTGAGATACTGAACGCTTTTCAGCTCTCTTCAGGACTAGAAGTCAACAAATCTAAAACCGAAGCAATGTGGCTAGGTGCTCTCAGACACAACCCTGAAGCTCCTTTAGATATTACTTGGCCCTCAAAACCGATAAATTCCCTTGGTATTGACTTTACCTACAACGAGGAAGTCTCTTACAAGAAAAACTTTGAACAAAAATTGACTTCAATGAAAAGCATACTTAACATATGGCTTCCAAGAAACCTCACTCTGTATGGCCGAATAACTATCCTCAAAACCCTCGGGCTATCGAAACTCATCTATAACACATCAATGCTGTCTTTTCCGCCAAACTTTCCAGTCTTGGTAAAACAAATCATTTCCGATTTTGTTTGGAACAGTAAACCTGCTAAAATAAAGCACACGACAATGATAGGACCAAAAACAAAAGGTGGCTTAGATCTACCGGACTTTGATATTATTACCAAAGCTTTGAAAGTCTCCTGGATACGAAGATTACATGAAAGCAATCTTAATGCATGCTGGAGTCACATACCGTTATCATATATAAAGCATTTAGGAGGACCTTTCCTATTCGAATGCAACTATAACCTAAAATCGCTTAAAATAGATATTCCAATTGACTTTTACAAAGACGTATTTTACATCTGGCAGACTATTAACCAACACACTCCAGAAACAAAAGAACAAATATTTAATGAAATCATATGGAACAACTCTTTTATTAAAATTGAAGGCTTCTCCGTGTATTATAGAAAATGGCACGAATCGGGAGTTGTCCGAATCAAAGATATCTTCTGCGGAAACAACTTCTTAACATTTAATGATTTCTATACTAAATTCCAAATCAAAACAACATTTCTTAAGTACTATGGTTTATGTAATGCCATACCCGCTAGTTGGATCCGTTTACTAAAAAGCTCTGCTGACGAAGCGCAGCGCAAATCGGATCATAACCAGAAGATAGATATCGGTAAATTGTCATGCAAAGTGGCTACCAAAATTCTTATAGACAAAAAGTTTGAAACTCCGACTGCAGAAAGAAGAATGAGGCAATTGAGCCTGGACGATAGCACAATACGCGCTATCTACGATATTCCTTTTAAAGTAACAAAAGACATTCGACTTTCTATCTTCCAATTCAAAATTATCCACCATATTTTACCAACCAATTCCACTCTTTACAGGGACAAAATCAAGGATCATGATAAATGTCACCTATGCACGCAAACGCAAACTCTGAGACATCTTTTTGTCTCTTGTCCGAATGTTCAGGCTTTCTGGAATACGTTTGCTATGTGGTGGAACGTCAAAAATGACGATTCCATTGAGTTACACGAGAAAAACATTATCTATGGTTTTACAATTAACTCTCCTTTACGACTTGGCTTAAACCTCTGTGTACTTATTGCTAAATACTATATCTACACTGCCTCGAAAGATGAACAACATTACTACTTCGAAACCTTCCTAGCCCTCCTAAAAGATAAAATATCTATCGAAAAAAGTAGTTCAAAGTCTCAAATTCAACTCTAAATCTCCTTTCGGTGAAATTTCGTAAGGCACTTTATTTTATTTATTTATTTTATTATTGTTTTTTTTTTCTGCTTCTTTTCTCTCTTCCCGTAATTAGTCTTTGTAGTCGTCATGAAGTTGTCTATTTACCTCAGTTTTTCTGTTCTGTTAACTTATCGTCTTAAATGTAAAGCTTTTGTATCTGTAAATAACGTAATATTTGAAAAGACAGGAACTTTATAATTAAAAAAAAAAAAAAAAAAAAAAAAAAAAAGAACGTTCTCTTTTAGTTCTTTGATTCTCCAACAGTACAGGAAAGGGTTTACAGAAGAATTCAAATGAATTGCGATAGCAACAAAGTGAAGGGCAAAGCGAGTAGAATTATTGAGCCCTAAAACAACTATTGTTATCTGTGATGAAAAGGTTGGACCATAACAAACGAGAAAAACCACGTAGATCCATAACATGTTGTTCACGCTTCTTTTGTACTTGATAACATTAAAGTCACCCGCTTCATCGGCATTTCTCTGTCGACGTGCAACGTGACGGCGCAGTCCACGATAAATATTGATATAACAAAGGGACGTTATCAGAAGGGAACTGAACAGAACAATTGACCCAGTTAAGACATTAATTTTTGGACTCCAAAACCAGGATCCAGTCCAAAACGCTGCTAGAATCCACTCAATAACAAGAACAGAAACAACTCTTTTAACTGTCACAAGTTCTCGGTATCTCAAGAGAAGGTGAAAGGCAAGATATCGATCAATAGAAATTGTCGTTATCGTAGTGAGTGACACACCTACAACGAACGAGGCCGTCCTTCCAAATGTGACAGCTATCGCACAGTAATACTTGGGCATTTCCAAGATGATTGTCAAGTAGTAAGCAGTGAAAAGAGGCAGAACAACCAGCCCAACGATAAGATCCGTCAGAACCAAACTACAAAGCAAAACTTTTGATGGAGAATGTAGAGACTGACACTTGCGAAGAGCGAATAATATCATGGTGTTTCCCACAGTCGCAGTAACTGAGCCTAATACGATAATAACACAGGCAAAAATGTAAATAGTTCTTGGAAATTGCTGTGCGGCAGGGTAATAGTGAGTGCTTGAAGAACCACAAAATGATTCAGATGTTTCCGCCATTGTGATTAGATTATAGTCCGCTGCACTTTTCTTAACCAGATTTAAGAAAACTCCTTTTAAAGGTCACCCTTGAAACCTGAAAAAAAAATGTTGGATCATGAAACGACGATAAGAATTCATTAAAAAACGACTGGTTTGTTTGAGAATTTACCTTCTTTCTGACGACATAAGGGGTAACAAACGTAAGGATTCAAAAAGGATAATATTTTCTAGAATATAATGCCTTACTTCAGTTGATAGTATGATCCTTGCTGATCGTGGGCACTGGGTGAGGCTTCTAAGCTTATGTTGAACCATTACAGGAACGTTTGTTCTTTATCCATTCATTACGTAAATAACATATCGTGATTTGAGGATTTCAATGCTATTTCAGTAACTCTGGTTCATAGCACTTTCGCTGAGTAGATGTCATGAGAAATTTACATAATCAAAATGCAATAAGCTAATAAATGTCACTGAAATAGCTATAAATAAGCTCACTTCACCACACAAAAACAAGGAACGAACAACTGATAACCTCTTGGGTAAGAAACTACATTCACAGTGCCTCTATGTGAAACACGCGATGAATGGCGTCCACTAGCGAAAGCAGACAGGGTTGTCCCTTCCAGAGTTGTCCCTTCTTAAAAGAAGGGACAACTCTGGTCGGGAAATTGTTTTTCAATGAAACTTTCCAGGCAAGAGAATAAGGAAAGGATGTCATAAGAGGACGTCTTTGAGTGCAAACATATTTTGCATTGTGCCTCAAGGTTAGACACTTCGTGTCACTAGCAATGCGGTATGCGGTCAACGCTTGTCGCTGGTTACGGTGTTAATATGCAGTGAAACTGTCTTTGCTTCTTATTTGATCCCTTTAAAATCTTACATTGTTTTAAAATGGCACATTATGATTATAACGTATTTCTCGAAAACAGAAAAATAAAGTTATTTACCGTATATGCATCGACTTGAAGATTAACAAGTTGTCATTATTGCTTCGGTCCACCAGGACGTGTCGAAGACGAAGCACTCGAAAATGAGGACCTGAACACGATGTAGCCAGGACCCGAGAATGTTAAAAAGAGCACATTACGGTTCGAGAGCATTTCAAGAAAACGGAAGATGTATATTATTTACCGTACCTGGAGCGACTTGAAGATTACACAGTTCGTATCATCTTGTCGGTTTACCAGGGAAAACTCGAAAACCTAAGAACAATGAATCCAGAACTAGAAGACGAAGCATTGATTTAAGATCCCACATTGCGTTTCGAAAGTAGTTCAAGAAGACGGAAGATATATTTTTATTTAAGTACGTGGAGCCACTTAAAGATTAGCAAGTTCATATCATCGTGTCGGCTTACCAGGAACTGTTAAAGACGAAGCACTCGAAAATGAGGCTCCCAAACTCAGAGTTAAATGGGATTCTTGATACATTTTTTAATGGCAGCTGAGTGGTTAGATACCCGGCAGCCGGGTACGGTTATCTCGAGACTAAGTACCCGGCAGTCCGAAATTTTGGAATGATTTCCACGGAAAGGGCTTAGTCTAACGTTCTGAAAGCATTCGATACTTGTTTAGAATTGCCAAGTGATTCAGAAAAGTATTTTGGTTATGCAGTTGACGAGTTTTCTGATCGCGATGTTTGAAATGCTTTAAATCTATTTGCGGCTAGACCGCCAGTCAGAATCGCCCAGAATTTGGTCGCATAGAATTACCAAATCGCTTGGCAATTCTAACCAAATATCGAATTTGTGTTGTTTCTGTACTTCAAAAAATGCAATGCTTTTTGTCATGTCACTTTTATTTCTCTTTCATATGCAAATCCGGACAGTTCTTCGCCGAAAAAGAAAAACTCCCGGAAACTTACCTGTCTTACAGATTCCGTGCCTACAACAAATTTTCAGCACCATCCCGGGTTTAAAAAATGTGGCCACTTTTAGTTAATTTAAATGCTTTTGAGCAGAATCTTTCTGAGACAGAGCTGCAAAAAGGTAATGATTGTTTCGTTTTGTCTTTGTTTTATTTTTCTAGATTCAACCAAAATTGCTGTCACACTATCCGTTACTGTTCGTCGTATTCGACTTGTGCGACTCCGCAAAAATGCTTAGTCATAGTCCACTTCAGCATAAAAAATATGGATGGAAGCTGTAATTTGTGAATTTTAGGCCACAGGAACAGCTGACTGGTATTTGAGATTTTAAAAAAGTATTTACAGAGAGATAATCATCGCTGTGGGGCGTCAGAACTGAATGAAATTTGAGGGCAAGTTTAAGGTAAGTTGGCCAGCGAGAAGAGATTCAATAGCTGGAGTTTCGAGCGTTAGACCTGCGTCATTCCACGAAAAGACGCAAACAACTCTCCTACGTGTCACCAGTCCACGGTATCTCAAGAGAAGATGAAAGGCACGATACACTTGCGAAAAGTGAATAAGATTACGGTGTTTCCCAGAGTCGCAATAACTCGGCCTATTACTCGAATAATACAGGCAAAAATATAGATTGATTTTGAGGATTGTTGTGCCGCAGGGAAATAGTGAGTGCTGATAGGACCGCAAAATGATTCAGATGTTCACGCCAACTTGATTAGATTTGTTTACCGCACTGTATTTTCTTTATCCAGGAGAAATACTCCCTTTAAAACGTCACCCTTGATGCATGAAAGATAATTTATTGAATCGAAACTGTACTTTTTTAATCCAGGAGAATTACTTGTCCAAAACGTCACCCTTGATTCTGAAAGATATTATTTACAATCATGGATCAACAGTACAGGAAATGTTTGACTTTCTTTGGTAAAAGATTGGCTAATTTGAGAAGTCATCTTCACTTTCACATCGAAGGATAAATACAGCAAGATAGGGTTAATAAACTAAATGTAAAGGTTAACGCACAGGTTAACCAAGCTTAAACCGTTATTGTAAATGTATGAAATTAAACAATTGTCCGAGAAATTTAATACCTTTCATTCTGTGCAGGGTGTAGTCCTGACTGCCGTATGGTGCTTTGAGTCCATTCAAAGCCATTTCAGCAACCTTTGTTTATCGCTCGTTCACTGTACAAATGTTACGTGCTGATTTGAGCTTTTTGAAAGCTTTTTCAGCAACTTTGGTTCATGGCTCTTTCATTATGTAAATATTATGTGATAATTTGACGTTATTAAGTGCTATTTCAACAGCTGTGAGTCATTCCTCTCCAAGTCTATAAATAAGTGCTAATTTAACCTTATTTAATGCTATTTCAGTAGCTTTGATTCATCATCACCTATTGCCTTTGTAAATGGTCTTATGAACTTGTTAACCGGCCGTCGCCATATATGGCGACTGCCGGTTTATAAAATGGACCAGGTTTCCCTTTTCATGGTCAGTGGGCTTAACGTACGAACAAAGTGCTGTAAAGCTTATGGTAGGAGCACTCAAAAGCTGTACTGTCTTATATACGACGCATGCGCATATTAGTCTGCTGAATGTTACCTACGTGTGTTCTTGTCTTTGAATTTACAGTATTTAAGATATGAACGGCAGGGACCGCGCCAGGGGTGGTCTGAGGGGGCTTTAGCCCCCCCACTTTTTGACGCCATAAAAAAAATAATAATGAGGAAGTTGGAAAATTCGTTAGTGAGTGATTAGTTTCATTGTTGACCTGTACTTACTTTTCCCCAGTTAGATCTAATTTTCATATTGGCCAAAGAAAAGTGGAATAGAAACCGAATACTCTACAAGAGTTCAAATCGCCTTGCTTTCATTTGGCTTCGGATTAGTTGAAAATCAATCTAGGGGACTCTATCTTGAAGAGATGAACCTGCTCTGATCTTAATTACAATCGACGGAAGTTGAAACTTTCGCTGTCGTTTGGGCTCTAACTTTAGTGAACTCTCATTGACCATCTTTCTGCTCCCAAAGAGTTCGAACCTTTGTCGACTCTCGTTCTTGTCTGGCCTGGGCATTACGAACTGTAGTCTGTCTCCAGACAGGATTATCGGCAACAGCGTACCGAGACATTTGCTGGAAATCAACGTGACCTCTCTATGCATGTAAACATTGCAACTAGGATAGCTGCCGAAATGTCTCGTTCGCTCCTAACGATGACAAATAAGGCGTTCAGAAGTCAGGACATATCGACAGACTGAATTTGGCGAATTATATATTTCATGACACTCAGCTCAGTTTTCTCAGTTGGCCCTTTTCTGTAATGATAACAGGTTTGCTTGCACGAGTTTTTTAAAAGAAAACTGTTTTTGATTTTGAGATCCTTAATGGGAATACGTCAAGGTTTGCACCGTGCCGGATACGTCTTAAAATGTGTGTAGAGATGTCAGGCCATCCCCTTTTATTTCTCCGTTTAGCGTCGTCTGACCGACCAAAATTTTCGCGTTTTCAAAAAAAACAAAAAAATTCTGTTATGAGGAAGGTAATGAGGTAGTCAAACCTTTTTTCACCTTTTATCTGAAAAATAAACATTGTGCAACTACAGATTTATTAAGGGAATTTCTTAACGCTGAATACCAATTTCAACCTTAACCACCACACCGGTGTTGTCTTCCTCGACCTCCATTGCCGCCATGTTGATTTTGTGACCACATCGTGTTGTTTCCAGGCTCCACGGCATTTATGCTGGGGTACCGGGCCTCCTAGTTCCAGGGTGCTTTCCGTTATGCCTGACCGACCAGTCAGAGATCAGTGGAACTAACCAAGGGAAAATGGAACGACATTGTTCGATAGAAACAAAATTTCCAATCGAACCGAAGCGTTCCATTTAGTGTCGACTGAAATTTCGATTACTTCCCAGTGAAGTGGGACTGGAAACGAGAAGTTTTGAAAATGGAGGGACAAGTTTCGGCGGACCGGACCGACCGGTCAAAGAGGACCACCTCTGGAGGTGGACCACTTTTTTCAGGAAAATTTCCTTTTGGACCGAAGCGTTCCATTTACGTTTCGACCGAAATTTCCGGACATTTTGACATAATGGCAAACAGCCCCAGTCTCCTCCTCATTTTTGGGGACCTTTTTTGGGGCCTTTTTTTTTCTAATCCGACCGACCGACCCACCCAAAATCAGGAAACGCATTCGACGCTAAACGAAGAAAACAAAAAGGGATGGCCTGAAAGAAGACGCTCAGGCGCATTATTTTGGAAACATCCTGGTTATTCTTATTCCTATTTAGGAATAATAGACTCCGACTCCCAAACAGAATGTAATTTTTCGTATTCCGAGTAAACCTAAACATTCCGCCCGCATTTCGTACATTTTGTTATCGTGGGTACATTACTGAGCGAAAGGAATTATTTCCAAACTAAGAACGCAGTAACTGTATATTGTCTTCTATTCCGGATGAGGTCACCAAAACGTGGTTTAAGTAACGACATTATTAATAAGTGGTAAGTCGAAGAGTTTGATACCCTTAGCATAGCTTTGATCCGTTACTTATTGGTGTGTATGATGGGTATAAACCAGGACACCTCCTGGTATAAACTGACAACTTTTAACACACTTGGCTGCCCTAGATGCATTGTTAATTAGTCACTTAAGAGAAAGGGAAATTTTTGCGTGAGGCTGTCAACCCACCCCCCCGCCCCCAACCCGAACCCTACTTCACCCTTGAGCGATCGAGTTAGCCCCCCACTTCAAAAAAGGCCGCGCGCGGTCCCTGAACGGCGAAGGGTTGTTAAGTTTGGGGTTTCTGTATTTGTCTTGTACGACACATGCGCAACTGAGTAAAGCAACTAATAGGATTGAATGCTAAATTGGCTGTGTTATCTATTTGGTGGTTCTGGTGAAATTTTTTTAGCGCAGGAGTTTTGTTATGGGGATTGACATTTTGAGGGTTGTAAGAATGTGGGAGTCAGAAGGATTTGTGAATGTGAGGAGCGTATCACGCTTCTCTGAATGTGATTTGCTTTGAAGGTTGCGTTTTGTATAGCAGCGGTGTAATATTGTGCTGCGTGAGAGGCAGTTTCTCTTGGCGTTTTATGGGGGGACGGTTTCCAAAGTGGATTGTAAGTTTTCTCATTGGGTAACCTGTATTTCGCAGAGGAGAGAAACGACAGCTGTGTTTGCAGCTTATTAGCGTGGTAAGGAAAGGTGGCTTAGGAAGAGAAGGGATTGGCACTAGTATGATGATGCAATTAGTGGATTGCACCGACGATTGCGTCATCGATACATCATAGCTCTTGAGAAGGGAGAGAGATGAGTGTTTATTTGAGGCGAGAAGTTGATTTTAATTGCATAAAGACGAAGGAATCGGTCATTAATAGCGGAGCCCGCGGGCAAAGCCCGCCAGCGGAGCTCCATTGCTAAGGAAATTTGGTAATGTATCGATGCGAAAAATTTTGGTTGTGACGTCAGCGTACGTCCGTCCATCCGTCCGTCCGTCCGTCCGTCCGTACAGACTCTGGGGGAGGGGGAGGGAAGTCCCAAGGCAACCCGACCGGGAGTGGAGAATGCCATCTTTTCTTGGCGGGAAATCGCGCGGTGCTTTTGGGCAAGCGGCGTTTTTCTTGGCGGGAAATCGCATGACCACCGTCGCTTTTGAAAAAGAGGTTTCTTTAAAAAGCTTAAGTTTATTTAGCAAAACGATTGTTCGACGGTACTGTAGTTTTAAACTTGAGAAAAAGACATTTAATACCTATAAATGGAAAGAAAAAGTTCAAAAGAATACTGGTAGTAGGCGAAAACTTCAAGTTACGAAAGCTGCCTTCAAAGGACCTCATCGCTTTGTTTTCTTCACGGCGGAGAGCTTGCCTTGTTCTGAAACACAACCGAGTAAGTGACGTTTTTAAAGGGTTTAAGGTGCATGATTTTGAGTATTTATTACGGTCAAAGAAACTTCATTTTGAAATTGAATTTATGTCATTAGAAATGTGTCATTTACTTTTGACTTCAAAAAATTATTAGAAAACGAGCTCAGATTTGTGGCAGATGTAGTCTTAGAATATTTTGCCATGCTGGAAGTGTAATGCGAATTGCATTTTTAAAGTATAAACTTACGGGTTTTCGAATAAACTTTTTCAAAAGTGATTTCTCTGTTTATTATTTTGTGTTTGTTTATTCATAACAGTAGGTCAAAGCACAGTCGCAAGGCAACTGCACAAGCATCACTTACGGCGAATAATTGCTTTCAATTTTAACTGTCGGATCGGTTTGTGCAATTATCGATTTTCTTGTCCTAGAACTTTTCAATAGTAAGCGAAGCAGTTGTCGGTTTAAGACTATTTTATCCGAAAAGCTTCCGAAAAACAAGTTTTTTTGCGTTCCTCTTTAAAGCGTGTTTGGTGTTTGCTCGTTTTCAATCTTGATGGTATAAATTTTGACCAGACTAAAAGGGGCAGTTATTTGTTAACTGAACATCCGAACGCGATGAAGATAACCCATTAACTTCAGAATAAGTTTTATTTTGTTGTTGTACATGAGCGCCGTTTCAAGTTTATTCAAGCCAACAGCCAATAATCCAAGGAGATTTGACAAGCCTTGACAGTTAATGACAGGATATGGAAACATTTAAAAAACCAAGTAAGACTGCTCCTGAGTAAAATATGTGTTCAGTTTGATGCCCGAAAAAAAAAATTAAGCTGTGCTCAGCCTCTAGAATGACCTTTCGCGCTTGGTTTTACAGAACGGATCCTCAAAGAGGGGGGCATTGGGTTTTTCGGTTTTGCGGTTTTGGTCACTTTTGAGATCGGTTTTTCGGTTTTTGCACTCAAAATCCCCGGTTTTTCGGTTTTGATATCCACTGCGGTTTTCGGTTTTTCCCTTTTTGACATTCGGGTTTCGGTTTTTATGAACAAAAAAAGCGGTTATTCGGTTCTTGCGAGCAATTGGCGCATTGTACGAACCTTTTAGAGTTTCACCTTCATATGAGACGGAGACAATGGAAGAAGCGATTGCTTTGGTTGAACATTGCAAAAATTCTCTTCGGGATAATGCCCATCAAATTCGCGCTGCAAGCAGTGTAACGGGGGCATTGAATGGTCCCTAAGGCCAATATTTCGCTGTTGTATCAAGGGTTGAGGGATTGGAAATCACGAATTTGCGGTTCTGATCATTATTCTCGGCGTTTTTTCAGTTTTTAGCGATATTTCTTCCGGTTTTACGGTTTTGGTGAAATTTGTGGCCGGTTTTTCGGTTTCTGATAGGCCCCAATGCCCCCCTCCTCAAAATCTTGGAGGACAATTCGGAACACCGCTTTCGGGCTTTTTGAGAAACACTTTTCGAAAGGGAACGAGCCAAAGAAAGCCCCGAAATATATTTCAGAGCGAACAGTTTCAGGACTATTTTTGAGAAACGAGCACCAGTTTATTCCTTGGAGGCTCCGCTTTTAGGCATGGCTAAATCTATATATTAGGGAGATCAATTAATAAGGTAGCTGTTACGAGTCTTTAAGGTAGAAAATAACTGAATGTTATCGAGCGATGCGTGTGGTTTGCGGGTGGTGTTCGCTGTTGTGTTGGTTGGGTTTGAGGTAATTTTGTAAGTGCATAGTCTCGTACGTAGTCGTTTGTGCTACGAATTCCGAGTCAACTTGTTTACTTTTGCAAGGGGATTCCCGGGTAGCAAACCGCTTTTAAACATCACGTCATGAGATATGCCCAGACTCTGCCCCAGACTCTGACGATCTGCTCGAACTCGTGTTTATCAAGCGTTATATTTTGATTCTACTGCTATGTTCACTGTTTGTATTCACGGTCTAGGCACAACAGTAAATATTTCGTCATGCCTGTGTAAGCATCCTCAGTTGTGCGCGAATTTATACCGACATTCAACGTTTGAGGGAATTTGCGTTTTTTGCAGAAATAAAAGCGATAAGAAAGATAAGCTGAGTCACCAGAGTTTAAACATTACGTCATCCAGTAACGCTACAGTCAAAATATTGTGTTACACAATAACACTTTTCGTCAAGCTGGTTCGTATAAATGCAGGATCGCGCTAACCTTTGTGAAACCTAGGGGTGGGGAGGGTCAGAACTGCCTGTTAAAATACCCATTAGGCTTTCTTGTTCAGAAAGCTATTTTGGCACTTTCGGTTCAATGCTCACTCACTCCGTAAATATTCTGAAATAATAAGTGAATGAACGATAAACTTAAGTCATTGATACAACTTAAAATAAGTTCAAATTAAATCACTACACAACAACGAGATGTACAGTATGGGCAAAAGTACACTGTACCGGATGCAAACAAAGAGCTCCGCGCGAGGTCGTAGTCGTTTTGCCGAAGATGAAATGCCACACAACAGAGTATACTCATGTGTTGGAGTTTTTTTGGCCACAAGTATGCTGTGGCTGTTTTTTTTGAAAACACATAAAGAGCATTTGATAACAATAAAATACTAAATAGTATATCATGTTTAGCATAGGCAAGGCAAAAAACTTGCCTTGCCTGACTGGGTTACAGTACCCTACATACATAGATGACAAACCGTCAAAAGTTGCAGAGGGAGCGGAGGGAGAGAAAAAAGTTTTTCCCAGAGATGTAAATGCTTTGATAGCGACAAGAAAGAGGGAGTTAATGTCAGGATGATGATGAATTTATACCCGGAAGCGACCGCGACCGATACTATGATTGGCTGCTACCTGACACGAGAATCCGCAATCGGAAGAGCAAACGTATATGAAGAGTACAGTAGGTGGACTGTATCAACAGAAATAACATCATGCTTTGACATATGTTTGGTTTTGTCTTATGCCTCTAGAATTATTCGCTCAATTCCCGTGCAATCCTTATATTAATTACCGCTTTCGCAGTTTGAGTTTGGGTGACCGCGGGTTTATAGTGAGCTTTTTTTTTTTATCATTTCGCAGCCTGTGTTGAAAAGTAGCGTTAACGTAAATCATTTAATCCGACTAATCCCCGGAAAAGCTTTGTCCAATTCTGTTTTTTTTGGCGAGGTTTAGGGTTTTTTGGCCATCAGCGCCGAGAAGAGTTCAACACGGATGACTTTCCTCCCCACGACAAATGTTGGTTTTGTTTACATAAGTGTTTTAATGCTAAGAAGACAGGTCAGTACAGAATGCAGACTGCAGACGGCAGACTGCAGACTGCAGACTGCAGACTGCAGAATAACACCAAAACGGTATATTTAACTATAAACGATATAATTTCAACCAAAGAAAGAAAAAGCTAGGTCAATTGACTCCAGACAAAGTCACTGTTTTAACGTCTGACGTTAGCAGTTACGTTCGGCGTTAGGTTTTATGCAACTCACCCCTGTTTTTAGGCGACATGAGATGACACCATATGATAATTGTGACCAAAAGCTAATATTTGTCGTAGAAGAAAAGTTATCCCAAGAGAAACGTATCTTGGCTTTCAGGTGAACTCAGTAAATGCAGTCTTACCAGTGTTAAACGGTACAAATTTTCGTGCGCAAAAATGGATGAATACAACGCTTACCGCAGAGAAATTCCAAGCTCAAACTGTTGGTGCTTTAACAAATTAAAAAATTCAAAGAATAAATTGTAGAGCATGAAATGGAATAATTTTGTTAACCAAGTTAAAAGATGGCTTATTTTGTGTTGGGAGTGTACACTGTGAAAAAATAAACAGTTGTCCATTCTAATGCAAACACAAATGGTCGCCTTATTTAAGTGGGCGTAAAAGAGGCAACTTCGCTTGGGTATCCTTCCTCCATCTTATACACGGTAATATAAATAGACCTAACGTCGCTCAAATTGCGTGGAAACACAGTGTAATGATAGAAACAACACCAGATAAAAATATTTTTCCATATCTTTTCTCAGTGATTTTGCTTTTGGTTTTATTGCTAAAAATTCTCAGTTCGAGAGTCCATGCAAATCTATTTTAGAACTAAAATTTATTAAAATGTCATTTATATGATATGTAAATAATATGCTTTGCTTTCATAAGGTATTCTTATTATTTGATGCAATGAAAAAATTTTATAGAATTCCCCATAAATTAAACAGTCCTTTCAGTTGCTTATTATTAAACGGTATAGAAGAGCATTTAAAAAAGTATGAAATATGATGTATAAAAAGTGATATCCTAGTTAATTTGGTGCTAAAGTGAATCAAATACTACACGATGCTCAGCATTTTCGTATATTTTCCTTTGTAGCTGCTACTTTTACGCCATTAAAAAAGGAAAAATTAGCAGTCATCTAGTGGGACGCAAAGAGTGATAAATAAAACGTAAATTGGCAAGAACGTTCTCTTTTAGTTTTTTGATTCTCCAACAGTACAGAAAAGGGTTAAAGAAGAATTCAAATGAATCGCGATTGCAACAAAGTGCAGGACAAAGCGAGTAGAGTTATTGAGCCCTAAAATAACTATTGTAAGCTGCGATAAAAAGGTTGGACCATAACAAGCGAGAAAAACCACGTAGATCCATAACATGTTATTCACGCTTCTCTTGTACCGGATAACATTAAAGTCACCCGCTTCCTTGTCGATTGCCTGTCGATGAATTTATGCAACCTGACGGCGCAGTCCACGATAAATATTGATATAACAAAGCGGCGTTATCAGAAGGGAAATGAACAGAACAATGGCAACAATTGGCCCAGTTAAGACATTAATTTTTGGACTCCAAAACCAGGATCCAGTCCAAAACACTGCTAGAATCCACTCAATAACAAGGACAGAAACAACTTTATTAATGTCACAATTTCTCGATATCTCAAGAGAAGATGAAAGGCGAGCTATCAATCAATAGAAATTGCCGTTATCGTAGCAAGCGACACACATACAACGAACGATACTATGATTGGCTGCTACCTGACACAAGCATCCGCAATTTGAAGAGCAAACGTATATGAAGAGTACAATAGGTGGACTGTATCAACAGAAATAACATCATGCTTTGACATATGTTTGGTTTTGTCTTATGCTTCTAGAATTATTCGCTCAATTCCCGTACAATCCTTATATTAATTACCGCTTTCGCAGTTTGAGTTTGGGTGACCGCGGGTTTATAGTGAACGTTTCCTTGTCATTTCGCAGCCTATGTTGAAAAATAGCGTTTACGTAAATCATTGAATCCGACTAATCCCCGGAAAAGCTTTGTCCAATTCCGTTTTTATTTTCGCGAGGTTTAGGGTTTTTTGGCCATCGGCGCCGAGAAGAGTTCAACACGGATGACTTTCCTCCCCACGACAAATGTTGGTTTTGTTTACATAAGTGTTTTAATTCTAGGAAGACCGGTCAGTACAAAATGCAGACTGCAGACGGCAGACTGCAGACTGCAGACTGCAAAATAACACCAAAACGGTATATTTAACTATAAACGATACAATTTCAACCAAAGAAAGAAAAAGCTAGGTCAATTGACTCCAGTCAAAGTCACTGTTTTAACGTCTGACGTTAGCAGTTACGTTCGGCGTTAGGTTTTATGCAACTCACCCCTGTTTTTAGGCGACATGAGATGACACCATATGATAATTGTAACCAAAAGCTAAAATTTGTCTTGGAAGGAAAGTTATTCCAAGAGAAACGTATCTTGGCTTTCAGGTGAACTCAGTAAATGCAGTCTTACCAGTGTTAAACGGTACACATATTCGTGCACAAAAATGGATGAATACAACGGTTACCGCACAGAAATTCCAAGCTCTAACTGTTGGTGCTTTAGCAAATTAAAAAATTCAAAGAATAAATTGTAGAGCATAAAATGGAATAATTTTGTTAACCAAGTTAAAAAATGGCTTATTTTGTGTTGAGAGTGTACACTGTTTTTCTGGCTGTTGTGTGGTTTTCAGAGCTATTCCAGCAGCTCTGACTCTTTCCTCTCCCACTCGGCCGTAAATATTGCACCGTGATTTGGTTTATTTGAAGACATTTCAGCAGAAAGGTCCAGAAACACACCACACATTTTTGCCTGAGACGTTTCGTTGGAGTTTTGACTACCAGCATGATAATTAGAGGAAAAAATGACCACCCGCAGTGTGAAATAATACCTGTGTGTAAAATAGTTGTGTAACGGAGGCATTTCCAATGTCTATGCTCTCTTTTGCTGTTTATCTCGAAAAATGAATTTCTGAAAACGAATTGTACACAGCTTTAATTTGACTAAGGAATTAGCCCCTCGACAAACCAAACAACACTTTAAAATATCCACGTCCACGCGTGTGTGGGATGACGCACGATGCGATTCACGAACCAATGGCGGCTCTTTGTCGAGTGGTGAATTCCTTATAGCCAGAAGCTATGTGCAAGTGGTTTTGCAAAAAAAAAAAAGAAAAAAAAAGAAAAAGAAAAATCCCTATTAAAAAAATAAATACATGAAAATATATTAAGAGAAATTGAAATTGGACGACAGGTCAGAATGGGAAACTACCTGAGCAGTAAAACTCGCTCTAACAATTTTTTTGATGTCCACTTCAATTCAACATGGAGGCTGTTTAACGTGCTTACCACAAAAATGAAAACAACTGTTTAAACAATTCACAAATTGGTTGGATTTCAACCAATTCTTTGCTGATTCCTTAAACACTACATTATTGAGACGTTAGTTTCTTCATCCTGCCATTTTTGAGTTGCATTACCAGCTATCCTAACAACATACAAACACTGGCCGTTTTGTAGTCTTGATTTGAAAAATTCTTCCACTAATTGCAATTTTAACCTGTTGGCTGAATCCCAGCAGGAAACTGTTAACTATCATGAAAAAATAAACAGTTGTACATTCTAATGTAAGCGCAAATGGTCGCTTTATTTAAGTGGGCGTAAAATAGCATTTGCCAGAGGCAACTTCGCTTGGGTCTCCTTCCTCCATCGTACACACGGTAATATAAAGAGAACTAACGTCGCTCAAATTGCGTGGAAACACACTGTAATGATAGAAACAACAGCATATAAAAATATTTTCCCATATTCTTTCTCAGCGATTTCGCCTTTGGTTTTATTGCTAAAAATTCGATGTACGAAAGTCCATGCAAATCTATTTTAGAGCTAAAATTTATTAAAATGTCGTTTATATGATACGTAAATAATATGCTATGGTTTCATAAGGTATTCTTATTATTTGATGCCATGAAAAAATTTCATAGAATTTCCCATAAATTAAACAGTCCTTTCAGTTGCTTATTATTAAACGGTAAAGAAGAGCATTTAAAAAGGTATGAAATATGATGTATAAAAAGTGATATCCTAGTTAATTTGGTGCTATAGTGAATCAAATACTACACGATGCTCAGCATTTTCGTATATTTTCCTTTGTAGCTGCTACTTTTACGCCATTAAAAAAGGAAAAATTAGCAGTCATCTAGTGGGACGCAAAGAGTGATAAATAAAGCGTAAATTGGCAAGAACGTTCTCTTTTAGTTCTTTGATTCTCCAACAGTACAGAAAAGGGTTTAAAGAAGAATTCAAATGAATCGCAATTGCAACAAAGTGCAGGGTAAAGCGAGTAGAGTTATTGAGCCCTAAAGCAACTAATGTAAGCTGTGATAAAAAGGTTGGACCATAACAAGCGAGAAAAACCACGTAGATCCATAACATGTTGTTCACGCTTCTCTTGTACTGGATAACATTAAAGTCACCCGCTTCCTTGTCATTTGCCTGTCGATGAATTTGTGCAACATGACGGTGCAGTCCATGATAAATATTGATATAATAAAGCGGCGTTATCAGAAGGGAAATGAACAGAATAATGGCAACAATTGGCCCCGTTAAAGCCCCTTTCCCACAGACACGAATTTTCGTACGGTCGATCACGATTTTGGAATTTTTAAAAATCGCGGTCTACCGTGGCAATTTGCGCGCGAAATTTCAAGGTCACTCGAGTGCCACGTCTTGTGAAGAAGGTAATAAGACGCTAGCAACACGACGTCATGATGTGGTACGGTAATTATACGGCATTACCACGGCATTGCCACGGCATTGCCACGAATGACTTGGGTACAGTTACGCTATCATTATGATTGGTCACGGCGTACAACGAATAAGGAAGAGGGTACTACGACTACAAATGAATACGGCTTCACTACGATGTGCCAAGACGCCAGTACGAAGTTTTTGTGATTTATGTCACTTTTCCCATGATCCATGTAGTCACGTGGTACAAACAGGAAGTGAACAGGGTTTTTGAACAGGAAGTGAATTTGGTTCTTGTTGACGTCTTGCCAGTATCTTGCTAGATCGAGCTAGGTCGTCGAGCCATCGTAGTGGCATCGTCTTGGCATCGTGGCGTAGTCTTGGCTTGCCGTCGGTGAGGTGTCCAATGTGATCGATCATGAATCACCAAGATGCTGTTGCGGTCGACCACGGCAACGCTACGGTGGTACTACGATGCTACTACGAAGGTGTTACGTTTGTATAAGAATTTGTTTGTGCTACGATGCACCACGATTTTTTTGGACATGTCCAAAAACATCGTGGTCCTTTCAGGTGTCGTCATGGTCCATTAAGGCGCACCACGAATTGCTACGGTAGACCACGAATTTCGTCCCGACGCCACTGCAATTTTTAAAAATTCCAAAATCGTGATCGACCGTATGAAAATTCGTGTATGTGGGAAAGAGGCTTAAGACATTAATTTTTGGACTCCAAAACCAGGATCCAGTCCAAAACACTGCTAGAATCCACTCAATAACAAGGACAGAAACAACTTTTTTAACTGTCACAATTTCTCGATATCTCAAGAGAAGATGAAAGGCGAGATATCGATCAATAGAAATTGTCGTTATCGTAGCAAGCGACACACATACAACGAACGAGGCTATCCTGCCATTATGTGACAGCTATCGCACAGTAAAACGTGGGCATTTCCAAGATGATTGTCAAGGAGTAAGTGGTAAAGAGAGTCAGAACAACCAGCCCAACGACAAGATCCGTCAGAACCAAATTACAAAGCAAAGCTTTTGATGGAGAATGTAGATACAGGCACTTGCGAAGAGCGAATAATATCATGGTGTTTCCTATAGTCGCAGTAACTGAGCTCAATGCGATAATAACACAGGCAAAAATGTAGATAGTTTTTGAAAATTGCTGTGCCGCAGGGTAATAGTGAGTGCTGGAAGGACCACAAAATGATTCAAATGCTCCCGCCATTTTGATTAGATTAGTTCACTGCACTTTCATGAAACAGGTAAAAAACTTGTTTTAAACGTCACCCTTGAAACCTGGAAAAGAAAATATTAGATCATGAAACAACAATGAAATTTCATTAAAAAACGACTGGTTTGTTTTAGAATCTACCTTCTTTCTGACGACAAATCCTTCACTAGGTAAATAATATGAGAAATTTACATAATCAATGTGCGATGTGAAACAGCTAATAAATAACCTCAAATCATAAAAGCGAGGATTAAACAAACATACACTCAGTTTTTTCTCCACAAAATGCCCAGTTTCCTTAGAGGAAAGCAGTACAGTGCATCATGGAAATCCATCAAATGTCTACACAAGAACGGTGTTTTGTACTCTCTGGGAAACTCACGATTAATTGCAGTTCAAAAGGCGCCCACTAGTAATGGCAAACAGACCTCAAAATTTTATTTTATTTTATAGGTACTGAGATTTATCCACGAAAATCACGGTGAATAAAATTCGTACTGATTTTAAACGAAGCCAATTAGGAGCACGAACGACAAAATTGCACTGTGAAAAAATATCGTTCGTCCAATCAGCAACGCGAACGACGAAATTTCACTGGTGAGGAATGAACGTACTGAAGGAAACGTCATCCGACAGCCGTTGCACACAAAAAAACGCGCGCTTTGAAAAATGGCCGAGGGAAGGTTTGCTTCTGTTTGCTCAGTTGAAGAATTCATTTTAGAACAAGAAGACAAAAACACCGCTCAAAAAACTGAACGAGATGTAAGATTGCTTGAAAGATTTTTGAAAACGAAGAACGAAGACAGAAAAATAGAAGATATTCCGGCTGTTGAGCTGAATGAATACATCAGCCAATTCATGATCTCCGTCCGCACCAAAGATGGCAATGAATACGAACCGACTTCTCTTCGAAGTTTAGTGGCTAGCTTCGAAAGACACCTGAAGAAAAAGAGCTATTCTGTAAGCATAATCAACGACTTGGTGTTTGAGAAAACCAGGAAAGTTCTTCAGTCCAAACAAAAACAGCTAAAGAAGCAAGGTAAAGGAAATAAACCCAAAGCGTCGGTAGCTTTGACAAGCGAAGAGTTGAAAATATTGTACGAGAAGGGTTTGCTCGGTATGTGTAGTCCCGAGGCACTTTTAAACACGTTCTGGCTAAACAACACTCTTCACTTCGGACTCCGTGGGTGCCAAGAACATCGTGATATGTGCTGGGGAGATGTAAAGCTACAGAAAACGACAAGCGGAGTCGAGTACTTGGAGTTCAATGAAAGACAAACAAAAACTAGAACGGGATCAGACTGCAGCGATGTCAGAACCGTACCGCCGAAAATGTTTGCGACCGACGGAACTGAAAGAGATCCTGTCGCCGTCTACAAATGTTTTGCCAGGAAGAGACCTGAGGAAATGAATCAAGATGATGCTCCCTTTTATTTGGCTGTAAACAACGGTTTGAAGACGGACTCGCTCGCAACAAAAGGATGGTTCAAGTCCGGTGCTGTTGGCAAAAACAAACTCAATGGTTTAATGAAGACCATGGTTCAGAAAGCAGGAATTGAAAACGACAGGCTTCGAAATCACAGCGGCAGAAAGACAATGATCCACACGCTAAGTGAACACGACATTCCACCTACGCAAATTGCACAACTATCTGGCCATAAGAATTTGAAGAGCATAGAAAATTACAGCACTGTTTCAACGAAGCAACAGATGCACATGTCAAAAGTGCTGAGTAGTGTGATGGCTGGTACCACAGCTTCGTCCTCTTCTGAAACAGCTTGTACGCCGTCCTCCGACTCTCAGAATGGAGGTAAGCAGCAGTCCATTGCACTATTCAGTGGCGCAGTTATTCAAGGTGGCAATTTCTCCATCACCATTAACACTTTAAATCAGTCTCCGACGCTTTCTACAAATCCGTCAAGCCCCGAAGCGGTGCGATGGAAACGTCTAAGGCCTTTGGAACTGGAAAGTGACTGATGATGAATAAATTGTGACTTATCTCCTTGACTTAACTTTGTTATTGGCATGGCTTCCTTTATTAATAGACATTTGACTTTACTGAAAAATTTTGAGTGCTGCAGATGTTTGATTTACTCAGTTGTTGAGCACTTGAATGGTTTTACAGTGTAATTTATTTGTGCAAATAAATTTTTCTACTCAGTACTACAGGAAAAAGAAAATCTCAGTACCTATGAAATAAACACATTACAGCATGGAAAGTGCTTTGTATGATTTTTATTCACTCGTTGATACGTATCAGAAAACTCACTCGTTCGCTACGCTCACTCGTTCGTTTTCTGACACTACTCAACTCGTGAATAAAAATCGTTACGCGCGCATTTTCCATGAAGTAATCTCTATTTACTGAAAAGTCTCAGGTAAGAGAAAATGCGAAAGAAATGTCATAAGAGGACATTTTTGAATGCAAACATATTTTGCAGTCGTGCCTTGAAGTTAGACACAGTGTTTCTTCGTTTTTGTTTTTTCCATTGGTCTCTTTGGAATCTTACATTGTTTTAAAATTAAATGACATAACATGATTATAAAGTAAATTAAGAAAAAGAAGAAATCAACTTATTTACCGTGCGTGTAGCGACTTGCAGATTAGCAAGTTGAAATTAACGTGTCGGTCTACCAGAAAGTGTAGAAGAAGAAACACTGAAAAACGAAGACCTAGCCAGCATGTAACCAGAACTCAATGAGGCACCCAGAAATGAACTCGAAAATCAAGCATAAGTATAATATGGCGCATTGCGTTTCGTTTCGTTTCGTGAATAAAGATTTACCGTATGTGCTTCGACTTGAAGATTAACAAGTTGTCATTATTGCGCCGGTCCACCAGGACGTGTCGAAGACGAAGCACTCGAAAATGAAGACCTAAACACGATGTACCCAGAACCCGAGAATGTTAAAAGAGCACATTACTGTTCGAAAGCATTTCAAGAAAACGGAAGATATATAATATTTACCGTACCTGGAGCGACTTAAAAATTACGAAGTTCGTATCATCGGGTCGTTTACCAGGAAGTGCTGAAGACGAAGCACTCGAAAACGAAAACCTAGGAACGACGTACCCAGAACTTTTTTTTTTTTGGCATTACAAATTACAAAAACACGGAATACGCTTTACATTATTGTACCTACAGATATAAGACTCGAGGTAAAGAGAAGTTCAGAGACGATGACAATATAATGCAATTTTCGCTTGTGAGAGAACGGACCAATAATTAACGAACAGTACACTTTTCAAGATGCCACTGTGATACAATTTTTTTCCGGAATTAAAAAAGATTGGGTTTCTTTTCAAAACTTTTGCAGGTGTAAATGTAACGCTTCAAATATAAAACGAATAAATGTAAACTGCATTTTATGGGATCTGACAATCGCGTTACAGGGGTTATGTCGTCGAGGGTAATTTGTTTATTTGAGAGGTAAATGTTAGTATCATAAGTTTGATTAAACCAGGAGAATGCTTCGGAATAAAAGGATGTTACAACATTGCAGTCTAAAAAAGTGTGTTCAATCGAGTCGGGGTTTGAACAAAATGTGCATGCTGCGTCATTAACTAAACGAAATTTGTTGAGTTCTTTTTTTGTTACGATTGTTCGATGAAGTAATTTGAAAGAAAATTGTCTCAATTTATTATCTTTTGATGATCGATAGATGTGTAAGAATTTATTGCTCCAATCTACGAAATCATTAGGAAATTTATCTTTCCACTTCTTAACACCCGTTGGTTCAATGACACGACTTTCGTTAAAAAGTTTGTAGTAATTTTTGCAGCCCATGACGGATAGATCTAAATTAGTTTTTCCTGGAAAGGTGGATATCGTAGTTGTCTCCAGTAAATCACGCGTAGGAGCTGCATGAGTCTTGGCTTTCTTTTGTAAATCCGAGGGTATAGCTGCTATCAATTGAAAGTATTGTAAAAAGTTTGTTTTAATCTGGAACGTGGTTTGAAATTCATCAAGCGTCAAGAAGTTTCCACTGGAGTTTAGAATATCTTGAATAAAGTAAATTCCACGCTCAACCCAGGATTTCCAATACAACGAATGATTTTCAATGGTTATTGCTTCATTATTCCAAAGTATAAATTCACCACAAGAAAAGATCTGGGTCACGCTTTTCAATTCCTTAAAGTATTGCAGTAACTCTCGATAAAAAATAGGCAGGCTATTGTTTATGGAAGCAAGGTTGTAGTTACAACGGAGAAGGAAAGATAATCCTCCGTATTCTGAAAGAAAGTAATTTGGGATCGCTTTCCACAAATCGTCGGTGTCACTCAATATTCTGCTAATCCAGGCTAGGCGTAGAGACTTAACCATAGTTGCAAAATTTATAAAATTAATTCCTCCATTCGCGAGTGGTTGGTACATGACTAGCCTCTTGATGTTATCTTTTTTGTTATTCCACAGAAACGAGAATAACTGTGTTTGAACGCTTTTAATGAGCGTCTCAGGAACAGAAAGCATAGACGCAATATAAATTAACTGGGATACTCCTAGAGCTTTAGCTAATAACGATTTTCCATAAAGTGTAAGATCTCTTGACAACCACAAGTTCAATTTTGTTTTCATTCTTCTGAACCTACTGAGGAAATTTAATTCAAAGTTTTTGTCTGGGTTGTAGGATAAAAAAGCTCCTAGGACTTTGATCGGGTCTTTCGTACTTTTAAATTCTAGTATCTTAGATTTGTTGTGTTTCATGGTTCCAATCCACATTGCTTTGGTTTTTTTTTATTTAATTTAAGTCCGGAGAGACTCCCAAACCATTCAATGATTTGTAGGTACGATTTAAGAGAATCCGTATTATTGCTGATGATAGTAGTGTCATCCGCAAATTGCGAAATTTTGGCCTCATGATTGTTAGGTAACATAATGCCTCCACAGGTTGGTTCATTTCGAATCTTTAAAGCCAGTAATTCTACTGCAAGGATGAAAAGGAAAGGGCTAAGAGGACAGCCTTGCCTCACACCTCTCGATATTTCAAAATAGTTGGTTGTATATCCACCGTTTAAGACTGAGCTTTGGGTGCCACTGTAAAGAATGGAGAACCAATTTCTGAATTTGGGTCCAAAATTAAAAACTTCTAGTGTTTTTGTTATAAAATTCCACTCTAAAGTGTCGAAAGCTTTCTCGAAGTCAACGAAAAGGAGAATAGTAGTAAAGGGGGCTCACATAGCACACTTTACCTCGTTTTGATGTAGTGACCTCGTTTGGAGGGGGCCTCGTTTTGATGTGCCCGGAACCGGAAGTGACGTCACCCGAACAGGAAGTGACGTCACCGGAAGTGACCTAAACCGGAAGTCACGTGGTTTGAACGGGAAAACCGCGGACCAATCAGAAAAATCGATCGTGGGCTCAGGATGGGGCAACACCGCTGAGCAACGGGGGCTCAAAGTCCAAAGTCCAATTGGGACAGTGGGGGTGATCCTTGACTCAAAGAAAAGGCGTTTATGTTGGAAAAAATATTTTAATGGCAGATATTTTGGATCCAAGGCTCTTCGCGATAATCCATGGTATGCAGATGATGAGAGTTCCATTTCACAAGAGGAAGCAGAAGCACGATCTAGGACGCCTTCGTCAATGGAGCCAAGTGATCCTTTTAATATGTGTTCCATTTTGATGAGTGATCCTTTTGATAATATGAGGGTTCCATTTTGATGAGTGTTCCTTTTTAATATGAGTGTTCCATTTTGATGAGTGTTCCTTTTGATAATATGAGTGTTCCTATTCCATGATGAGTATTCCTTTTTTAAATATGAGTGTTCCTTTTGATAATATGAGTGGTCCTATTCCAGGGAGTGTTCCTTTTTTAATATTCCTTGTGATGAGTGTCAATGTAGAAGCGATCCTTCTTGGTGGTGGACAAAAACCGCTCCTGAAACCACGCCAAACGCAAGTCATTAAAACACATCAAGTCATCATGGTCAAGACGGGGCAAGCAAGCATGCAAGGCACAGCCACAGATGACCGTGATGGGTTGTTGTACACCAGATGGTACCGTTTGTCATCGGGGAAGGAAGGCTTGCCAAAAGACAACATCAATTTCGCAGGGTATACTCTTAGGAAAGGAGTCAGGTCATGAAGTCGTCTCTCTCATTGGTATCCGTAGGGGTAGGTGTGGAAGCTGATGGGATCCACGACTCTCTTGTCGTACACGAGTTGGTACCGTTTGTAATCAGGAAAGGTGAATAGTTTGTAGTGTGTTGGATCCCGCACGATCTGGTAGGTTTTGACGACTTGGGTCTGACGCGCTTTCAGGAGGGGCTTCTGGATTTCGTCCAAGACATTCTGACGCATGACGTCATAATTCAATTGCGTTTTGCCTTCGCTGTTGAGACGGAACCCCCGCACCTTGCACTCCACGTGACCTTTCTTTGTGGTGTAACCATAGTTCCTGGGACCGCCCGACACAAATTCCACGATGTAGTTGTCATCCTTCAATTCACTGGTAAACTCCCCGAGGTAATTGCCCAAGGCCGGGTTGGCTTGCCCCTCGTCTTGCAGGAAGAGAACCGAGTCGGTGTCGTAGTAAAGGACGCGTTCCCCCAATTGTTCCAAGGCGGTATAGAGCCGGAGGCGGGCCCAACAGGTGGTGAAACAGGCGACGAAGATGTTGAGGTTGGGTGACACGGGGATGTCTTCGTCGTGGTATTGGTAATGCACTTCGACAAGGTCGTCATTGATCACGGAGACGTGACGCACGTCCAAAGTACTGGTCTCCAAGAAATGGTGGAAGGCTTGAGGATCATCAAAGGTTTGGACTTGGGTTTTGTTCAGGCGTTGTCCAAACTTGCCCCACATGGAATTGAGCATCATTTTGGCTAAGGTACGTAACCCAGGATTCTTTTGGATCTTGTCGTACTCCAATTGGATGCCCTCCTGCTCGTAGTAGGCGCGGATGTAGGCCTGTTTTTGTTCTTCTGTGTCCACTCCGGCGGGCCACCCACTGGCTTCTTGCTTGATTTTCAACCACGCGTTGACGTAGTCTTTGAACAGGCCCTCACACGTCTCGTCAAAATGCCAGACCTCGTAGATGTACTGGACTTCGTACCCCAAGTCCACCGCTTTAGACAATTCTGGACTGCACCATGTCCCAGTCAGGGCACGTTGGTCGTCCGTATGGACGCATTCGGCCGATCTCTCAACAGCCTTTTTGGGCATTTCTTCCTTCACACACGTTGCACAGAGGGGAAACAGGAGTTTGCCGTCATAGCGGTAAGGCAGGACAGGATGGTACAGTTCACGTGGAGGCAGGATTTGGCATTGGATGAGCCCAAAGTACTGGTGGATGTCGGTGTGACCCGAGGTGGAGATGAAACGAGGATGGCCTTTAGGGTAGACAGAGGTTTTGTTGACCCATGGGTACAAGGAGGTGACATCGATGTAATGGATCTTTTGACTGGGGGTGACATGATGGTACAGCTTGACCGCATTGGTACGACCTCCACAGAAAGCGTCGCGTGGATTCAGGGGTTCGGTGAATCGAAGGTGGGCCACAAACGTACGGATGTCTAGGGAGGTGTTTTTGAGACGGGTCCATTCACATTCCCACATTTCGTGGACATGGTACCCTTGCTCTCTTAACCGTTGGATCTTTTGTTGGGTGGTCTCGTAGACATCTTGCATGGTCCGATCATAGTGGCGTACATGGGTTTCGTGGCGGTTCGGATAACACGTAGGGCATCCATGGGTGAAACAACCTTGAAATTCGTACACGGTCTGGGTGTCGTGGCAGTAACCATCCACGAAGCCAACGGTCGGGATACGAACCTCCCCGGCATTGCCGACATGTTGAACGTTCTGTTGTTGGGCACACCAGGTGAGCCATTCGATGGCTACTCGGGATTGGTTGATGGAGTTGCGCCAACCACGGACGGGTTCACTGGCGATGCTGTTGGGGATCATACGGTTCATGCGTAAATCCCGGTTGCAGGCAGAAGCAATGGTGATATGATCAAAGGGGTTGAAGCCCGTCAGGGTTTCAAACAATCGTTTGAATGTCAGACAACCTTGTTTCAAGAGCCGTACATCTGATTTGCAGTAGGCCACCAATTCTTTCTGAAAGTCAAAGTACTTTGTCGCGTTGCTGTTGATGCCACGTTTCCAAGGCTTGCTTGTCTTCGGGAGACATGGTTTCAGGCATGTAGTAATCGAGGGCCGGGACGGGTCCCACGTACGTTTGGTGGCCTGGGAGGTTGAACTTGTGGGGGAAGTACCCTTTGCAGAGTTCTGTCAAGCCAAAGGTTTTGGGAAAGGCGGATAGAGGCATCTGGAAAAAACTGAGAGAATCGATGAAACGAATGCGATCGTGTTTGACTTCCTAGAGTTTACACCCGTTCCGGAGCTGCTCGACGATCCGGTTGTCGCCATAGTATTGATGAATGACAAAGTAGCCATCGTACCCTTGGAAATTGTGAGCGAGTACATTAACTTGTCTTGTGTCATGGTTGGTCAAGGTATCCAACCATTCCAGAAAATCTCGGACGCAATGGTTTCCAGGGAAACACACGGGACGATCGTCGTCTTCGGTTTCGGCCACGACGAGATTGGCGATGTGTTCTTCGTGGGGTTGCATGGCTTCAATGTCAAAAAACACGTGCAAGGGGGGTAGGTCGTCGTCGTCCTCCTCCTCCGGGGCGGTTTCAGGCTCCGCGGCTGCTGCTCCTCGTTTAGCCCGAGGGCCTCTTTGTTTCCTCTTTCTCTTCTTGGCTTGAGGCGTGGGGGCTGTTTGAATGAAACAACGATGAGTTTCACCGTCCACGTACTCGTGGCAGGAGGGACAATCTATATACCCGCATTGATGCTTTTCAATCTTGTCTAATCCGACGTTCTGTTTGCGACAGGTTGGACAGCGACGACGTTGAGAACAGATGGTGGACTGGGGGTTGCTGGCGGGTTTGCTGGTCTGATCCATGACGAGATGCATTTGGAAACACGTATCTCCGAAAAAGTCTCGATGACATTGTTGGCAACGTCGTGTGGCTTTCTGGCCTCGAGGATAGGCTGCCTGGAAATCAGGACACTCTTTTTGACGACAGGCCCCGCATTGCTTTTTCTTGTGGCAGCGATGATGCCCCTCGGTGTTATAGGGTTTCCAACAATGGGCACAGACGTAACTGGACCCGAAAAACCCGGGTAAACGAGTAATGACATCGTAATGGCCTTTCTCGTGCAACAGGATCAATTGTTTGTCTTGAGGGCCTCCAAAGGTCGTGATGTGAAAAGACCGGTCGGCATCCACCAACAGGATCTGGTAACCGGCCAGGGATGGGGCCTTACTGAACTGGGTCAAGGCCTCGTAGCAGCAAGGACCGGGAGGGATGCGAGCGTCGTGATGGAGCAAGAGAGCCATTTCCTTTTGGAGTTTCCTTCCTTGGCGAATGCTGTGGTATTTTGGGTGCTGGTCTACTTTGGCTTTTGCCGTGACGAGGGCTCTGGCACAACAGAGTTCATCTCTATTGTTAATTCTGATGATCGATTTGGAATGTTTAGTTAACATGTCCATCGTCGGGTGACCGGATTTGCCACGGCGGGGTCTGCCAGTTCCTTGAGGGGCATGATGAACGTGCGTAATGAACAATTGAAAGGAATCGTCCATTTCAAATTGTTCGTTGCTGTTGAGGGCGTGGGCCAATCGATCGAAGAGGGCCGCCAGACGGTCCCCGCCTTCACGCCATTCACCCGCACGTAATCCCCAGCCTTGAAAATTGTTATGTAAACGGTTGGAGCCGATGGTGAAGTAAAGGCGATCTTGATCGTGGAGGTTGGGTGTAGTGGCTAACACTTGATTTACCGCTCGACGTAAACCATCTTGAAGGGCTTCCGTGATGTTTTGATCTGGAATCAAGTTCCCCCTTTGACGTAAACGGGTATTGAAATGTCGTTCACGCACACCCATTCTTGTGCTCAAACGATCGACAAAGGGTTGGAGTTCAAACTCAAAGGTTCCCCCTGAGTCAGCCAAACCTCCTGCTCCACTTTGTTGAAGGAGGTGGGTTTGAAAGGCACGTTGGCGTTCGAAGCGATCCAACGCCTCTTGACAGAGGTCATCCTCGTCAGGGCCAGCCATCTCTTCAGGAGTTAACAGGGTCGTCTCTTCTTCTTTCTCAGAGTTTGAGGTGTCGAGACCTAACAATCTCAAGGTGTCCTCGTGGGCGAGGCCACTGGGCCCCGCGTTGTCGTCTGGCGGAGAGACCATGATCAGATGAACTCGCTGGAGGCCGGGGCTCGTTTTTTATAGAGAAACAAAGGTCACGTGGACGAGGGCATGAACCAATCACCAAGCAGACCACAAGGTGCCCCAGGGAGGGGAGGGAAGGGGTGGGGGGACCCCCTCCCCCCTCCCTAGTTTGGCCCATGAGGCTTTGCAGGGAACGAATAAGACCCTATAAAAGAAATCGAACTCGGGGGGTGATCCATCTCAAGATGGACGCTGCTCATGAGAAGCTGGAAGACGAAGTGGAAGACATTTTGAAGAAGGTGAAGCAGGAGTGGGTGGTGGACGACGGGGTGACTGCCTTTGATGAAAAGTTAAAGGAGAGGGAGCACCTGAAACAGGCAGCCCAGGCAACCCGGACAGCACGAGCCACCCGCCTCCATCAGCTGTGCTACCCTCAACACACCTGCGACTGGTTCGTGGAGGGGCTGGATTTCTGTTGCGACTACTGGCGCTATCAATTTAAACGTCCAGACACACCTCCGCCAGTACCACCACCCTCTCCCGATGTTTGCAGAAAGAGAGTTGCGCCCCCGCAGCCAACGTCGCAGACCCCTAGAAAACCAAGAAAGCGACGACGATGATGACGACTATGACCCCCACGACGACGACTATGACCCCCACGACGACGACGCTGACGACGACGCTGACGACGACGCTGACGCTGACGACCCCGAACTGACAGACCTTCGAGCGACACAGGTGCGCAACATGACCCAAGAAGCCTGCGCAGCGGAGGCCCCAACGTGCCACCTGGCAACGCCTCGAGCCCGGCGGGCGGAGGCCCAAAAGCGTTACTGGGCAAGGCATCGAGAGCGCGTGGCGGAGGCCAAAAAGCGTTACAGGGAACAACATCGAGTCCACATAGCGGAGGCCCGAAGGCGCTACTGGGAAAACAATCGGGAACGGCTCCTGGCGCGCCAGCAACGATATCGGGAGAACCATCGAGAGCAGTTGAGGGAGAAAGAGAGGCAGCGTTATGCCCGTCTTCGGGAGGCCCAGGCAGTGCTGTTGAGGGAGAAAAACAGGATTCGTCGAATCCGTTTTCGGGAGAAAAAGAGAACGGCGAAGAAATGGAAGTCGTTAGGACCCTTAACACTGGGCATTCCTCTTGTTCGGGAGGCCCATCCCGAGCTGTTGAGGGAGAAAAAGAAAAAAATGAGAAATTGAATGCATTAGGACCCTTGACACTAACCATCCCCCTGACGGATTGTTTGAAATCCATTCCTGTGACGGCGTATGTGAAAGCCGTTTGTGACTCGCGGGACTCTGTGGATACGAACGTACCGCCCGCGGAGTCCTTTGTTCAACTTCTTGAGGAGGACTGCCCTACACTGATGAATTTGGATTCGGGGACCGTGGAGGTCAGTGAACCCTCTGACTGTGACTTGGGCGACGTTTCGTTTTTGCAGGACTTATTGAAAGACATGTCACCCGACGAGTAGGAGCAGGTCATGGACGATGTCGAGGAGTCTGTCTTTGATCTGGAGGCCTTGGTGCCCCCTCAAGGTATCAATGATTGGTTGGAGGACATGACGGCGTCCGACGAGGGCATCGATTTGATGTATGATTTAGTGTCTTAACCCTCGTCTCCGTATTTGGCAGAACATTCAATCGTTTCCGTATTTGGCAGAACATTCAATCGTGGCAGAACATTCAATCGTTTCCGTATTTGGCAGAACATTCAATCGTGACATGTTGTCATTGTGGTAGAACGTTTGGAATCAAAGAGACAGTGATTGACATTTTCATTTGTTTTTATTTTTTATCAACGTGGATCATTTTGTCTACACCACAACGGGTTCTCCAAAATCCTGTTTGAGACTACAGAAGACTAGGGAACTACAGAATAACAACAGGACCAATGAGACATTTTCATTTTTTA